>JABXWE010010845.1:0-37050 GCA_014611495.1 Limonius californicus | reverse complement strand
CCAGCGCTTGAGGTATCTCAGCAGCTTACGGCTTCCATCGATGATTGCGCTTTGAGGTATCTCAGCTGCAGCTTCGAGTTCCTTAATCACCCACCTGGTACCTTTAGATAAACAGGCCCATAATTCCATCGTTAGTCTTTCGTGTTATTGTACCAATAGACAATAGTTGTAAACCTTCGTAGAGGTCTTACAAAATCTCGTGGAAGAGCGCAGAAAGAACAAAAGCCGTTTGTGCTCAGGTGACGCCCATTTTACTACTCCGCCTAAAAATATTGCCATTTGATGACAGTTGACGGCTGCATTCTTTTTATTTTAATCATGCTCATTATTATGCTTATTAATAAATATAAAACCTACTATTAACACTATTGCAGAATAAAATAAACTTGAGATTTATACATTTTCTTGGAATTCATTGAACTAAACGGTCAATGTTTTTAGGTTCCACTGTAACAATCACCCGCTATTTCAAGCGCCGCCTTTGCGCATCTCGTCTTCCACGAGATTTTGTAAGACCTATACTTGAGACCACGTCGCCCTACCTCGGCTAAGGTTTCCTGCAGTTTCCTAGCCTGAACAGGTGAATGCCGGAGGTAGTTAAATTGCACTGTCTGCAGATAAATATTGACGATAATAAATGTATTAAAGCTCTCTGGTGTTTTATTTCCGTATTTAGCTCAACTACTCTAGATCCGAACCTAACACGATCACGACGAATCACGACAAATAAAATAAAAAGCACAACACAAGGGTCCGTAACGCTACAATATCAAATTAGGAATATCTCTTAATAATTATGAGACTTATACCGAAACTCTTACATTTTTTCAAGAATTTATGGAAATTGTAAGAAATCTAAAAGTAGGCAAAAAAGGTACTTGGATGCCATTACAGAGCGGTATATTGTTGACTACTGAAACAGCTTTGAAGATCCAACACTACTATTTAAACGATGAACAGTTTAAGTATGTTTTGTTGGGACGCTTTACTAAGGATGCACTTAAAAATTTATTTTCTGTTGTACGATCCAGATCCCCTATACCAAGTGCTAAAGAGTTCAAAACTGCTTTGCGTTTAATTACACTTTCACAATATGAGAGTAAACCGCGACATGGTAGTTACACTTTTAGTGATACCGAACATTTAATTAACTTTTGTAAGCAAAATTCTGTAAATAATGCAGAAGAACCAAATCAAGAAAACCATGCCAATGATTTGAGCGAAGAAATTAACATTTCACCGGAGATATTAATATGCAGTTTAAATAAAGATTCTGAACAAGTGCTATATTATTTATCGGGTTGCATTTTGTTTAAAATTAAGAAGAATTTTTCTACTTGCGATGTATGTTTTGGTCGGCTTATTACAGATGGCAGTGACACAGCCATATCATTCCTTTCTGAATTTACAAAGTTAAGAGAATACAAAAATAAAAGTTCGTTGGTGTATCCTTCACTGGAAACGTATAATTTTTTCTTACGCGCAGAGAAAGTGTTTCGGAAGTATGAGGAGGATATCCTCAACAACAAAATAGATGTAGAAATCCTGCTATCACATTTTAATGACGATTTAGTAGATATTCCTGCATGTCATGATATACTGCGCAAAATACTTAAGCTGTTTTTCAAAACACGGATCTACTTTTCAATTAAAAAATTTAATAAAAAATTTCAAACCTCAAAAACAGAACTGGAGGTAAACAGCAGTAAGAGTGCAGCAATGAGAGCAGCGGTGAAAAAGATCCCATAATCTCGTTAAAATGTATTAATTATATATACACTGCGAGTGTAAAGTAAGGAATGAAATTCCTGAATTTGTTTTTTTTTGGTTTTGTACACACAATTTGTTTTTTATTAATCACTTGTTTTGTCAGATTTTGAACGAACTACTTTTACATTGTATTTTGTTCCTTCATTGTTTCCAGTTTCCGTACAAAACTTTATAAAAAATATTAAATTTTTTTTTAATTGGCCCATTTCAAAAGTTATTTCACTATTGGATAGAGGACAATAAGACCTTTCCCAAAATATAACATCGGAAGCCTGTTACTATTTAAAATTTTTGAGTTGCCCCCCATTGCGCCGCCATTGGTTGGGATAGAAAAGTGTATTTCATATAAAAAGATGGCCATTTAGAAATAAAAATTGACGTGTCAGCGGATTTTTGACAGAAACCAACGACAAAAATTTCAGGAATTTTTTCCTTATTTTACACTCGCAGTGTATAATAGGTACTGCTTCCTACCAATTTGTTTACTAATTGATTTTGTATTTAATATGGTAAAATAAAGTGCATCTTTCTTTCTGAAAAAATGGTATCAATTTATTGTCAAAGAAACCTATATAGTATGTATTAAATATTTTGATATTCAAGTAAAAAGGAAGTACACATCATTAAATTTCATACTTAGTTTCTTGACCTCTGTTCTAAATATGTGGCTTTTTTTTCCTTGGATTGCTAAGATCGAATTTGCTTACTAATAAAAACAACTTACATTTATTTACTTGCTTTGTTAACCTGACGTTTCGATGGGAGCAACAAAAAAAGCAACATATCATTAATGAAAACTCACAAATAAAAATATTTTTTAATATACAGAAAAATCTGCTTATTAGATCATTTCAGTACCTCAGTTGATATAAACTACGTAGAACTTACCTCAAATTTGAAATTCCCTTAAATTCGCTAGTCAAAGAAATAATAATCTGTTCAAAATTGATAGTTTCTAGATTCTTATATTTGAATTGCTGCCTATACAGAGGAGTAAAGATGGCGACTGGTCATGTGATTGCGCTACTCTCCGAATAGAGTGGCACTAGTTTGACATATATGTTTAGTCTGCTTAGCGCCAACCGAAAGCAGTTCTTAGAACCATTTGGTCTGCGAAATGGGAATTTTATGCTTCCCGGAAATACACGTGCAAGATTTGTTCTAGAGCTCATGCACCATATTTCGCAATATGATGAAATCTTCCAGCTGCTGGAGATTCACGTTTCGTTTCTTTTAGTCAATCGATTTACCACCACGCTCGACCCGGTTGCCCGTTACCGTCTTGGGGACCGATGATAAAATAGAGCAAGTCAAAAGTGAACGCTACTGGGAGTTATCAGCAGCTCTCTTCTGCTAAATGAATATATTGTTTCGTTTTCTTTGCTTTAGGCAAAAGAATTTTCGACTTGTATCGGATTAAAAGTATTAGCAGAGTGTCAGCTTTTTGTAGATAAAATTCAGTGAAATTGTTCTCTCGACTTGTGTCGGATTAAAACTTTCAAACCCGTGACAGTCTCCTTTGAGCTGTTGCAAGTCATCATTCCGTACAGCGGCGGAGATTTTGGCATCTGAAGTTCCCGTTTTCCTTTTCTTCGTCAAAGAACGTCCTGGCCCAGTCCAGTCTTCAGGGGCGTGCCTGCGTGCCTCAATCTCTTCAGTCTAAGTGTTCAGCAGATTCTGGGTCTTTTTGGTGCATATCTCCTCTTAAAACTATATCGTCTGCATAGAGAAGGTTGGGTATTTTCACTGTGTTTAGGTTTCTATATTCCACTAAACGACTAGGCGTTTTCTTTAGTATTTTTTAATGATCTTTCTATCACTATAGTAAATACCAGTTGACTTAATCTATCCCCTTTCTTTATTACCTTCTGCATTCCAAATAATTTTGATTTCTTCCATTTTTTATCACTTTTATCAATGTTTCTTGTACCTACTTGTACTGTTACATAATGTTTACCTGTCTACGTTGTTGAAAGCTTGATATTTAATTATGGGCCCATCGGTATACCCGGAATTATAAATTTATGTACCTACGCCTTGTTACCGAATGCAAAATTATCTAACACTTTTTCTCTGTTATAATTAGTAAGCACGCTAGATCGCTTTGAAAAATAGTTCACCCTGTATACAGACAAAATTTGGCATACAAAATATGTGACCTCGACTGATAGCGCTTGTTCGCACTGCCTCATCGAAGTCCCTACACGTTGCTTACTACCAGAACTAGTAGATCCAAGCAGGTGCCGTCAACAGGAAATTAAAGATATTTATTTGAACTGATCGGGCAGTTTATGAGGTTTGTCCTAAGAAAACTAAAACACACATTAATGTTTTTACATTAATAACTAGTAAAAACGGTCATCAGTTAGATATTAAATTTCAACCAAGTCAAATTGTTATTATGATTTTACCGGTTGCAGATTTCATTTGTCGCAGAATTGGTTTAAAAAATTAAAATTTCAAATTCTAACTTTAATAATATTTAAACAAACAAAATGTCGATGATGATTTCTCCCTAGAGTCTAGAAGTTGGGCGGGGATTGTCGTTTTCCACACAGAACTACTAATGAGTGTGAATCTGTTCATTTTCGATTTAACGTGGCTTTTTACGCGACCCACCCAAACATTTACATTTATGAATGTTCTTCTCAATTTTCAAATAGAAATGTATTTAAAAAATGTCAATTGTCCAAAAATTTAGACTAATTTTATACTAAAAAATGGATGAATAGGATGAGAAACTACTATGCAGATACTTATTTGTTATAACTATTTGCCTATCAATTAATATCTAAATTATTTTTGTTATTATTGACTAATTGTATAACAAAAACATGTCAACCTGTTATAATTTTATTATCTAATTTTTTATTTATTTATACCTCTACCTATGCTAATCCCTAGGATCGAAACTCGTGGTTCGATTTACGGGGATTTATGGACCACCTGCCGAGAGGTCGAACTGAGATACGCCCATTAGGAAATACTTGTGCATATTGGTGTTAAGCAAGTTGCCTACCTATATGTATTTTCCTTAGAGAAGTTCCGGTTACAACGTAATCGCTGTTATAAAATATCACCTTGACCAATATTACGGGAAAATTTCAGTTATACCAAAGAGTATATAATTTAATAAGTGAAGGCTACCAGTTTTTGTTGGCAAGTAGATTACATCAGGATCCGTTAGACAATTTTTTTGGTACTGCAAGACGCAAGGGTGGTCATTGTTCTAATCCTACAGCAAAGTCATTTAGACAAATTTTACAGTTTAATATGTATGTGAGACTGTTGACGGCCCCCCAAAATTCAAATTGTGAACTAGATGAAGACAATTTTGTGGATTTATAAGAAGTACCGATTAACGATCAATCTAGAGACGAGGTGAACTATAGCAGCATTGAAGAAACTCATGACGTAACTGTAGGAGGCAGTGAAGATCAAGAGCAAACTCCATATTGTATTAACTCTGTGATGGAAAAAGTTACTTTAGAAAGACGTTCTATTTTGTACAACGTACTTTATACGATTTAAAAAAAATATAATTGCACTGTGTGTTCGAATCACATGTGTTTAAGAGAGTGATTAAACGAACCAAGTGAACTGCTCTTGTTAGAAAAGTACTACAACAACAAAGATTGCGTGAAGTATTTAAAGAGACCCACTGCAACTGTAACAAACGTAGCAACGGTTTTGCTAGGGACCTTTTCGAAATACTTTTCAAGAAATAAGACTTCCCTCAATTTTAAGAAGAATATGGTAATTTTATGTGTTGAACAAATAAAGACTATAAATCCAGAGTGGCTCAAGGAAGACGACGAATGTTATGAACATAAATTGTTTTTTATAAAACATTTGATAAAGTGTAAATTATTTAAAATTCTGAAATGGTTATCGCATGACTTGCGAGCAGCGGGTCAATATAAAAATGCAAGTAGTACAAGAGTGCAACACTTAATAATATTTAGAATAGAATGTTTATATTTTAAAATTGATATTATAGATTGTCCCTAACTCTACCCATTTTTTTTAATCAGTCAGTGGTAACTTTAAGGTAAGAATCAATATGTTAATTGTTTCTCGCCTTACTTCCTTGAAACTCATATTTAATAATAATTATAAACAATATTAACAATTCCATCTTCAGCTTTTATTAGTTCTTTGGTGCTTTATTTCAACATGTATCACGTCATTTTTAAAAGCAATTATTAAAACATTTTTAGTTGAACAAACAGCACTCCGCATCTTGGTTTCGGCCAAAAGCTGTAGTTGAAATTGATAATATTGTTTATAATTATTAATAAGAATTAATACGCTAATTATTGTTAAACACATTTTTCATATTTGATTTGATTATTTGATATGTTCACAGTGACATTGGATAATTTAAATTGTGGTAACGTTTTTGTAGGTGTAGTTAAGAACAGTTTATAAAATTTCAATTTATAATTTTATTTAATAGTGCCATTTGTTATTTGATTTATGATCTCTGTAAGTTCTTTGTATATTTATTTATGTGCAATTAGATGAAGTTAAAATTTGTATATTTTGCTTTGTTATTAATAAACTTTTGAATCTTTTAATTTTTTGAAGATACACCGGATGTCTCTGGAGGGTGGCTCACCCCTTTACATTTTTTCTTTTTAATGTTACAAAAATGAAATTTTGGGGATGTATAATAATAACGGTAGGAATTTGGCACACGTGACAAAACCGAATCAAAATCTTTAGAGCGGAAGTAGAAAAATAGGTTTTCAAATTTCAAAAATTTTGGTAACGCGCCATTTTTACAGTCAGGCATTATCATAAAAATGGTTTTTATCATTTTCTGTCCGTAGCCGTCGATCCAGGTACTGTGTAATGCAGTAGAACTGTGATTTAAACATTATACTACCTAAACCAACCGGGCAAGAAAAGCAATCCTGTACAAGCACAATATGGCAACAGCGGTATAACGGAAAAGCACTACTGGTGACTCATAATAGGTGCAGGTAGAAAACCCGACTAATTTACTGCACCTTCAGGATTTAAAACAAATTTAATTTCATAAATGGCGATAGGCAACACATTTTACAGCATACTCTAAATTCCGTAAGGCTAGGTTTCTTCCCCATTATACTCTTTGGTTATACAAAATAAACAAATCGCCTTATAAAACTCATACGAGACACTTTTGTTAAGAAATAAATCTGTACGTGTCTTGCTTTATCAGGAGGCATTACAATAAAATATCAAGCATAATTACAAACTAATTTTTGCGAACGTAATATTGGACAAAAGGATTTTATTTCTAATGGTAATTTTACTTAATACGGTGGGTTGCCTAACCCCTGTCATTATCACCTAAAAATTAGATTTCATAGTTTAGCCGTTTCAGTTGTTCTCTCCATAGGTTTCTTAGTATTCTCATATTATCGTTTGTTTGTATTCGTGTTTGGAAAGCTGCTTGCTCATTTGCTATTTTCTCATCAACTTCTGTTCTTAATTTTCTCTCTATTATTCTTGCATAGATTTCGAAGTATGCTGTAGCTACGCATATGGATCTATAATTATCACAATCTGATTGTTCCCCTTTTTTTATATATTGGGATTACAAGATTTTTCTGCCAGTCTCTTCGTATACTCCTATACTTTCTCTTAGATTTTCCAAGACCATGGAATGACCTTACATTACATTTTTGCTTCAACATTATCTTCTCAACATGCTTTTCCCGTTTTTAATGTATTTACTGCTTAATAAACATGTTAATTTATTTTTGTAATAGGGTTGTCTTCTTCTCCTGGTTTTTCTTTATATCTTATAGCTTCTTTTCTGCTATAGCTTACTTCCATTTATTCCTTTCTGCATTCGTTTTCTCCTTGTAGTTTTCTGCCCATGCTTCTAATGTCTCTTCTAAGTTTGTCATTAGTTGCCCATTTATGTATTTGATATTTATGATTATTTTCTTAGTATTTCCTTCTATTTTTTTAATTATATTCAACAATTTTCTGACGTTTAATTTAGAATAATTGTTAGTGATTTTAGTGTAATCCTCTATATCTCGTTTCTTTTTTGTTCTTGCTAATTCTGTCACTAGTTTATTCCTCCATTTGTCCATTTCCAGATCTGTTGCAAAAAATATTGCTGCATATTACACCTATGAGGCATCCCTTCAGCAATCAGCAAGCAGAAGAGCAAAATTATAGTTACGCCACTGCTTATACTTTAAGTAATAGAATTTTAGAAATATACACAAAAATCCCATTAAAAGAAAATTAGCTTTTTGGAATTTATATAAATCGACCCCCCCCCAAGAACTTGAAAACTGGTTTGAGAAGCTACCGAATTTGTTCAAAACGAAAGTTTGCCAAGCAATTTGAAAACTTCTATAGCGGGGCTTTTCGTCAAAGATAGCGTCACTTGTATGATTCCTTTTTGAAACTAATTACCCTGTTTTATCAAAAAGTAGGATCTGTTCGTAATCACACATTTTAAGTATTTTATCATCATTGCACGCAAATATTACTTCAGAACGTAAATGGAGTTCACTTGTGTGCCAGCTGTGAAAGAATGTTCAACCTACACTTCTATTTATTCGTCCTTTGTATAATAAGCCCATGGTAAGACTATTTTACTTATACAAAACTGCAACAAAAATAAAAAAAGTATTTTAATCATTAACCATCTCACCCCTATATTGTTATATGTGAAGGGTAACAAATTAAATTTCTAAGAAATATATAATAATAATTTATTAATTGTTATTTAATTGCATATTTCTGTCATACAACAGGGTGGCTGGTTTCAATAAACCTGCTTTGTACCAAGTCACCGACCCAGTAGACCATGGAGAAGCCCCAACATGGGACAGCAGAACCTGGACGCTGTACTTTGTAGATGTTTATGAAGGACGAGTCTTAAGTTACAACCTTTTAACGTCCAAAACGAACGCTATCTCTTTCGATGGAACAGTTACACCTGTGATTCCTTCCTTGGCAGATCCTCACCTTCTAATTGTTGGCGTGAACAGATCCGTACTTGCTGTGAAGTGGAACGGCTGGGGGCAAATTGAATCGACAAAAACTTTAACAACGGTTGCTGAACAGTTTCCCGACAGTAGACTCAATGATGGCAAAGCCGATAAAGAGGGAAGATTGTGGTTTGGTAAGATTCATTCGATTCTTGAAGTTGTAATTTTGGCGAACTTGTTGCTCAGTAAAAAAACAAAAAATTATTCCTAGTAAAATGAATTACATAGGTACCTATATTTCGCACAAGAAGTATTTATTATATAATCTATGACAAATGAGCATGCACCCAAAATTTTCCCAGACAGAGAAAGCTTTAAGGTAAATTGAACGTCATGAAATTCATAGAATCAAGGAATTTACCGAACACTGATTGTTTCCAAAAAGTAATAAGTTAAAAAAATTTAAAAAATCTATTTTTTTGTACTCTAACTCAACCCTGTACATTTAAAAAATCATTCGTTTTTCATCTTTCAACTATTGTATTAAACGTGTTTAAATTTTAAAAATAGATAAGATTACAAGTAATTAACTTGTTGTCAGGTTTAGTTTCTAGGTACGAACAAGTATTTTTATCAACAATTAACAACTTGTAATATGATAGTCGGTTCGTTAACCTCATATAATTACTCTGATAAAATTTAGCTTATCATTCCATAGCTTTCCATTACCATAAACAAATTGGGATTCATGAAATGATTTTTTTAGGTACCATGGGCTTCGAAGGCCCCGCTGGAGTTACCCCTGATGAAGGAGTTTTGTACCTAATCACCAAAGCTAATTTAAATAACCCCTTAGCAGTACTACAGCCCGTAAATATAAGTAATGGATTAGCATGGAACAAAGCCAATGACAAATTCTATTACATTGACACCCTAACTTTCACGGTTAAAGAGTACGACTACGACAACGCCAGTGGAAAGATATCCAATCCAAAAGTAGTTTTCGACGTATTCCAGCAAACTAATGTAAGCGGATTCCCGGATGGCATGACCATCGACAAAGATGATAACTTATGGATTGCTATGAATTACGGGGGTGCAGTTGCAAAGGTTGATCCCAAAACGGGCAAAGTTTTACAAGTGGTAGCTATTCCTGCACAGAGTGTTACATCGCTCAGCTGGGGTGGACCTAGATTGGATATTTTGTTCGTTACAACATCTCGACATGGTTTAACTCCGGAACAACAGCAAAGTCAACCTGCAGCTGGAAGTCTTTTTGCTATTACTAATCTTGGTACGCATGGTTTGCCTGCTTTTAGGGCAAACATTGTTTAACAGAATCGATACGTTAATTATTTTTTAACACTTTCTTCATTAATACCTCAGATAACTTTTAGTTTCTAATATTCTGGTAGTTGTATTTTAATGTAAGTCACAGACATGTATAGAGAAAAAGTTAAAAATAAAGATTAATTACAATTTTTAAATGATAAAATTACTTTATTCAATTTAAAAATCTTTTTCAATAATTTCTGAAAAGCGTTTTTCTTATAATAATGGGAAAGTTATATATTGTCGGTAGTTTCACGATAATCTTAATAATGATAAAGTTTTGAATAAAAGAGTTTTTACTGACGACACCTGGTTTCATCTTACCCGGTATATCAGTTCTCAAAACATGCGAATGCGAAAGACTGCAAAACCGCAGTACTTCCGCGAAACTGATTTACAGGCTTTAATAATTTGAGTATGGATAGCTACATCCAGAAGCAAATTCATCAGTCCAAACTTTTTTGGCGGAAATCTGAACGAATCACAATAATAGTCTTGAGCCGTTTATAAACCAACTTCATGATGATGAATTCATAACGGCTATTTGCAACACGGTTCTGCTAGACCACATGTTGCACACGCTATTCTGGAATATCTGAGAGAATTTTGGATGATAGACTAATTAATGACTGATTTCCTCCAAATTGTATGATTGAACTTCTTTAAACTATTTTATGTTTCCATATCAAAAAATTCAATTTTTTAGGCTACAGTGCATACCATAGACGACTTACGAGACCACTTTACCGAACAGCGTCAACTAATTCATGAAAATATGGTAAATCCATGTTTTCGAAACCATGAAACATGTCAACCTTCTTGGAGAGGGTCGCTTTAGATGACTTTTTATTTAAAATTATTTAGATTTTATAAAGCCTGTACAGGCAGACGATTTATAATCCATAGCCGCCTAGAACTTAAAGACTTATTGAACACGCTATTTTTGAATAATCATTTTGCAAAATCCTACTAGTGCCATCTCATGAATAATAATATAACCAAATAAATGCAAGACCTATTGGGTAGCACTGGGAAATATAGATGGCGCAAATGAATTTACCAACGGTCGACGTAAACGGGATCAAATTCATTACTGGGCGAGTGTTTATAAGAGGCGTATGTTGTTATTTTGCTAATAAAAATGTCAGTAAGTTTCAGGGAAATTCTTCTGTAGATTGGTGAAAGAAGGATAAGAAGTGCTAAAGGCCGACCATGTGATTTTCAGTAGCAGAAAATATCATATTTTTCCAAAACCTTTGACTCGATTTTATGAACTGGTTAAGGCCCGAAAGGTTATCTTTGAGACAATCAGAACCTTTCAGAAACTTTAAGTTCAAATTGATGTTTTTCACAAACGGCTTATCCGATTTTGATCAAATAAAATGTAGATATGTTTAAGAATTTTATAAAGGCTCAATGAACAAACGATTTTTGTCAATCTCCTTGCTTCAAAATTAACATATTCGAATTTTTAAAAATTCTGGATGTTCTCGCTCAATTCAATTTTTCTCACATTTGCTCGCTTGTACACGTTGGCCGAACATTATTATTTTAAAATGGATATTAGAGAATTGCAGTTTTGAGAAAGCAAAGGCCTAGATATAATTTTCTTAAGGAATAAATCTGGAAAGTTTTGGAATTTCCCTCATACATTCTAGTAAAAATGTGCTTACTTGATAAAACAACGACCTATTATTATATTTATAAAGATATTTGCTCAATTTTTCAATAAAATACAGAGGATACATAATTACACTGATGTGATTTACAACATAAATCTATTCTCGTTTTAGTACCTATTCCATGTCTTCGAATCTTTTGTATTGCTATTTGATTAATGGAGTCGACTCATTTCTTAAACAATCTACAAGAAATTAAATTTAATCCGAAATTGCATTAATGAAAATGATTTAAAGCTGTACCTACCTAACTTAACATTTAGGCCACTGAGGAGAATTTCTGTTTTTAATTGGTTTCTTAATTCAAAACCGTCCACCTCCGACAAAAGCGTGTTTATGAACTGTAGACACATGCTCTGAAAATTAAATAGAAGCCTCATTCGTAATTTATTAAAGCAAGTAATTTTACCCATAATTCGTTATTGCTAGTCATGGTTATGCCTTCGATTATGGGCAAGAACCTTTCACATTTTCTCATTTCGCCTAATTTTGTTATTGCGGATAAAATTTTCTCACTTCCTGATATCGCTGAAGTATTGTCAGATAGAAAACATAAGGCAGCTAGAACCTGCAATATAAACGGAAGTAGTAATAGTGATAATAGAGCATGTAAGGAAATTGCGTGAAGAATGCCATGCTAAAAGTTTCATAAGCAATGAAAAATATGTCAAGTTTATATCGAATTGACCAAGTTGTATTTTCTACCGTTATCGAAACCTCAAAAGCGAGTTTCGGTTTTGGAATATAAATAGAAGTTGTTCTGTCAAGGCAATATTGACGATTCCGCTTATACTGCATTATGGACACATTAAAGACTTACTTTACAGATTGTACCAAAATATAGTACACGGAGGCTTCACACTGGCTTGATGAGGATATTTACCGTCCTTCAAACAGAGAGAAAAGCCTATCTGAGAGGATTTTCACTCCAGGAAAGATTAAATGGGTTCATTATTTAAACCATATAAATCACAAGGAGGGAACAGCATATTTCCTGCTCTACTTCAACAGGGCATAGACGAACTGCTGTCAATGCTTGTAAGGATCTTTAGGACAAGTTCTGCCTTGGCCTATATACCACAAGTTTGGAAGGACGTCAGGGTGGCATTCGCACAAAAGGCAGGAAAGAGGCCTAAAGACATGCTAAATCCTATCGAGCTATTAGCCTGACATCTTTTCTCATTCAAACAATAGAGACAATCGTAAACAAATACAGAAGAAGCGCATTCCTGTGTAAGGCACCTCTTCACGACAAACAATTTGCCTATCAAGAAGGCAAATCTACCGAAATTGTCCTACATAATCTTATAAGTAAGATTGAAGGATCAATAAGAACAAAAGGAATAGCACTTTGTGTTTGTGCCTTTATTGATGTCGAAGACGTCTTTGAGGAGACCTTCTACAAATCAATAAAATAAAGCTATGGAAAACAAAGATATAGAACCTACAACCATAAGATGGACGCAAGTCATGTTAAAAAATCCAAAGATAACGGCAAAACTAGGAAGTGCTTCGATGACCGTTGAAGCCATTAAGGGGTGTCAACAGGGCGGAGTACTGTCGCCCCTGTTGTGGTCTATGGTTATTGATAAACTTCTTAAAAACATGAGTGGAATAAATATACAGATGATTTAGAAGTCACTATTAGAGGCAAACATGAAAGGATTACTTCCAATCCCATGCAAAATGCTCTCAATAAAATTACAGGCTGGTGCCAGATGGAGAACTTACATGTAAATTCCAGCAAAACGGTCATTGTACTAAAAAGAGGCGATTATTTCTTACGCCCTCTACAATGAATTTCATACAAATACAGTTTTCCAACGAAGTTAAATATCTGGGAGTTATTTTCGACCAGAAACTCACTTGGAATCTGTAACGTTGGTTTAGTTTTCCCGCTTCATATGAATAAAAATCTTATTTTAATTGCCGCTCTTAACCCGATTACTATTTTATTATTTCCAAAGGTTAATTTATGGAAGATCACTTTCTCGAAACTCCCTAAGGGAACGCTGTCATGTATGTTTCGTCTTCAATGCCGATCGAAAACACTTTTTAGAATATTTTGTCTGCAGAATGGCCCTGAAGTTTCACGTGGAATATTTTGTTCTAGAATTCTTGCAACATATTTCATAATATGGTGAAATGTTCCAGGTGCTGGATACTTTCATTCGTTTTTTTCGCTAGTCGACTTAAGATCTCCGTTCGACTCGGTTGCTTGCTAAGACTTCAGCGCCGACGACAAATACTACAAAAGTCTGACGGGGAACACATGTGGGTTGATCCGGAGTTGTCGGCCGCGCCTTTGCTAAATTAAGATACCGTATCGTTTTCTTGCCTGGGGCTGAATAATTCTCGACTTGTATCGGATTAAAAATATTAGCAGAGAGTTAGCCGTATTATAGACAATTTAATGAAATTTTTCTCTCGACCTGTGTCGGAATACAGCCATTAACCCCGTGACTCCCTCCACTAAGCCGTGCAAGTGATAATCCCGTATGGCAGCGGAGATTTTTGTTCCTGAAGTTCTTTTTAAGAATGTCTGGGCCCGTAGCGTTGTCGCCATCATGATTCAGCCTTCGCGTGCCTGGGATTTTTGTCTGCTTCTTCAGGATCTAAGAACACCCCAAATTGTGCCTCTATCTACTCCCTACCGAAAACAATTAAAGTAAAAATTGTTATTGTGTTATCGTGAAAACTTGTTCCGAGATTCATTTGACTGGTTTAAAGTGCTGAACCCTTTTCTTGATGCAACGCAAAGCGACCTTCAGTCGCCAATTAATATTAGTTATTAATCGTAACGTGTAATTAATTTCTGTAAACTCGAACGTCACTAGCTGCGCAGATCTGTGTGTTTAGTAAAGTAAATATCGTACGCCAGTGGCGGCGAGCTCTTTGTTTGTACGTACTAACTTCCCTCCGCGTTCAACTACAATTATTACCGTTTTGGTTGCATTTTTTTGTACTATGTGTGTTACCAATTTCAAGCAAGAGAATTACATTTGTCCTAAAATTCACCATATCTTTTATTTATGTGTATTGTGCATGAACTTTGTTAGCTTTATATACTCCTTCGAGAACCTGCATTCAGCTGTAACCTGGAGCGTGGCGCCCATTAATTTTGACCTACTCTGTACACAACTACGTTAGATTTCCCTCCCTTAAGCGTTTCTCGTGAACCACCCCAATTCCATTTTTCCCATTGTGGGTCGACGCAAAAGCTCATTTGGCCCGTCACAAATCCACATTTTGAAAGAACCGTACAAAGAGCCACAACGGCATTTTCGATTTGCGGTAGGCTCTTTGGTGAAACTTGGGGGCTAAAACCGAAAATGATCTTTTGGTCTACTTAACGGTCGTAAGACCCATTGTCACCTACGCATCTCTAGTGTAGTGGACAAAAACTAACGAAAGTACAGTGCAGAACAAGATGCTAAAAGTGCAACGGCTGGTCTGTATGGGAGTTACTGGTGCCATGCACACCTGCCCAACGACAGCAATAGAAGTTATGCTAAACCTTCTTCCTTTTCACCTACAAATAAGGAAAAATGCAATGCTAAGTCCCTTTAACTAAACAAAAATTCAAATCAGGAGACCTGATTGGACACCTAGAAATTCTAAAGGAATTCCAACAAGAACTTCTGTCCAAACCAATGGATATATTAACGCCAGTTAGGCTTAAGTGTGAGCGAGTTATTCATGATCGCCAAACCAACACTAGAAAAGGCATTAATCTTGTGGTACACGGATGGATCCAAAACAACCACCGGCGTGGGCATAGGTATCTATGGCGCAGAAGTAAGGCTGTCAAAAGCCTTGGGACAAGTTCCTACAATTTTCCAAGCAGAGACCATGCTATAAATATCTGTGCTCAAATATGCCTAAGAAAAGGCTATAGCAGAGTTAGAATCTATATCCTTTCAAACAGCCAAGCAGCACTTAAAGCTCTGAGCCCTTACACTCTTGATTATGGAATTGCCTGGCAATGTCTACAAACTGTAAATCTACTACCAAAGAACAAGGTCACCTTGATGTGGGTTCCAGGCCATGAGGGCATCACTGGAAGTGGGGAAGCCGATAGCCTTGCAAAAATAGGCTCGAAGACTTATTTCATTGGTCCGGAACCTTCCTGCGGCGTAGGGAAAGGTCACGTAAAGGCAGAGGTCAATAAATGGGAAGAGTCTCAAAAGACCTCTCACTGGAACAACATTACAGGCTTAAGTCAGGCGAAAAGGTTCATACATCACTCGCCAAACAGAGCACGCAAACTGCTTGAACTCAGCAAACAGGAGCTAAGGGATATAACAAACCATCTAACTGGACATTGCCCTCTGAGATAACATCTCAATTTGATGGCTAAAGCTGAGAGCAATCTATGTCGATTCTGTGAAGATTCGACAGAAACAGCGGAACATATTCTTTGCAACTGCGAAGTTATAACCCGCTAAAGGTTTCAAAACCTCGAAAAGATGTATACAACACCTGACGAAGCGAGCAAAGCTACTCCCAGGAAGTTCGAGAAAGTTTAGGATTTGAGGGGTAACACTAGGTTAGCAGGGTTTTACAAAAGATCTATATAGGTCGAAGTGTTGAGAGGCAATGCCTTGCCTGAACGACCCCATAAACATAACATGACATAACATGGCCACAATATAGCGAGACCCACAGCTTTTGATCTGTCTCACGTATTTATAATGAAAGTGAGTTTGTGAGTGTAGGCAACACAACTTACATATAAGTAAGTAGGTGGTTGGGGTGAGTAGATTCTCGTCGATAGCCGTTTTCTAGATCCAGGATTGTATTCTATACGAACTGGACATGTCAAATTGGTGAACTACATAAGTAAAATAACAAATTCTAACCTGTAGAGCTACAATCATTACAGTTGGTTTCCTGAAATCTATGCAATTGGCGACAATTTCATGTGAGTGATCATCACTAAAAAGCTCCTTTGAGTCTTTCGTCACACTTACAAACTTCAGCACGCATTTAATACACTCCAACTGGATCTTCTCAAACGTATCATCTGCATTACTAAAAAGAGCCTGTATTAGCTAAATATCAAAGTTGTTCAAATCTAAACAATTGATAGCATTATGATATATCTTACCGTTTAGTGGCTAGGTCTAATATATCCAAGACTGCTTGAAGGCCTTTGGTTCCGAACTCTCGGATCCAGCTTAAAGTATTATTAGTTAAAGACATCCGTAGGGCCTCGACACATTTGTAAATCTCAGATGGATTCAACGTGACGGATTTGGAGCAATGTTGTAAGTAAGTTATATACTCTTGAGGAGTGTTAAACTTGTTCTTTTTGATTTGATTGGTTCCTTTGTAGTACATTATGAGCATTTTTGTCTTACTCTCCTGGGGATACGAGCGCACCAGTTGCTTTATATTTTCAGTTAACGTCGTATTATTCTGAAAAATTGTATTTTCTTTAAAATTAAAAAATACAAATCCAAAGTACAACACACCAACAGTTCCTCGAACTTTTTATCCAAGTCGTCCTTGCCCAACGTATTAATTGTCTGTTCGTATGTTTTGAGAAGATGGTTGTCCGGATGTCCAAAATCTTGTGCCAATGTCGAGTTGGACGGTGTAGGCTTCTCTTGCTGGGATACGGTGTTACTTTTTTTCGGGATTCTTTGAAACAATAAATCCAGCTATTGACAAAAAATCTGTTATTACTATCGCTTAATTTAGAATCAAGGGAGCATCGTACGATTCCCTACTGTATTCTTTTCGAGGGCATACTTGGATGCTCAGGTACACGCGATTCATGGAGAGAGGTTTTTAAATAAATTCGTGTAATAATAGTTATCAGCATATTTTGGTATCCAGTGTATATTTTGACTACAAAAATAAGGGTCTCTTTAAAAAAAAAAACAATTTTTCTATTCCTAATTCTACATAAAATATCACTACTTTATGGAAGGTTTCCTGTACATTACAAAACTATTTTACATATAATATATTTTATATAGTGAATAAACATTTAAATGGCGATAATTAAATCGTAGTAATTATTTATTATTATTTTTAAACCCCTAGAGGTTGCATCCCCAGGTGGCTTATAGGACAGAACGCCCAGATATGGGGGTAGGACGCAAATCAAATCCGCAGACCAAACAGGTACCATTTCGAAGGTTTAAACGAACTAACCCTCGAAGGGTAAACTCCTCAACGGCGTAAGACGAAAGAGGCATCCCTGCCTAGGAATAGTACAAAGGCAGGCTTGTCGGCAGACCTCAAGGTAGCAGTCCTACCAAGGAGATCTCCGCTAGGGGTTTCTTAGACATCGAAGGAGCATTCGATAATATTTATTTCGATGCCATATGCACTTCCGCTACTAACCATGGCATCGACCCTACTATTGTTAAGTGGGTCAGAGATATGTTAGGTGAGGTCACGCATTGGCCCTCAGCCAGCTATCGGAATTTCCCACACCAACGCTAAATTAAACATCGTGAAATGGTTTCGGTCCCAGTTCAACAACAATTGGATTTCGCAATCACGGATGGGACAAACCCTCGCCAACTCGTACCAAACAGGTCCTTAGCCTTAGCAGAAAACACGTTAGAATCGTGATCACCCTTTTAGCCGATCACGGCTCCTTCCATAATTACCTGCACACCATGGGGTTAGTAGATGACCCCGCACGTAGGTTCTGTAGGAGACAAAGGGAAACAGCCCTCCACATTATAAAGAACTGCCGAGGCTTTTATTCCTTTATCACAAATACCTAGAAGCTGGTTTGCTCGAACCTGAGGATATAAGGAGTGAGTCCCTCAGCAAGTTGCTAGCCTTTGAATTGGCAACAGGTCTGTAGGAGGATCATCCCCAAACGTCGCGCTCAATGAGCCTTCATGGCCTAAGGGTAGCAATTACCTACTCTGCCAAATGAATGAATGAATGAAAGAGCAGTTTCACCAATCAACTAAGCTTGCGTGGCGTTGGTAGCGCAACCACAGGAAATACTAAAATTACCCACAACCTTCACAAGATTAACCGGACAAATAACTCAACACGACTATAGTGAGGAAAAGGATAAAGAGTTTTTGCTTAGCGAAATCATTAACATAGCAAAATAGAATGTTAGAAGGCTAAATCACAAAGAAAATTTGCACAGAGACCTAAGGGGAGAGAGAGAGAGAGAGTCTGTGGACAACTAAACATCAAACCGTAAGTAGAAAGACAATTAACATCAATAAATAAGAACTGTCCCAACAAGTTTTGCACAGTTTTTGACTTAAGCTAAAAGGAAAATATTTTACTATGGTCCGTGGGCATTTTGGTCTTCTACTTCGCGGTTTTTTTTTTCGTAGTTTGGTTAATTTTAAAATTTTTTATGGTACATTTTATGGTCCATCTATTAGATCTATTTACTTCCTTGGCAATACGTGAAAATGATTTTTAAAGCTTTGCGGAAATGCGCAATAAGTCGCAACGCACTTTTTCACATCTAGAATTCATATTTTTCACTGATCTGAACTAATTATATTAGTATTATGAAGCTTTCACAGGCCTTAGAGGCCCATCGCTTTTGGTAGAAGACAAAGCTAAGTTAGTTTATGCAATGCATAACAGGGCCCGACTCTGCGGGTTACCGTGTTGGTGCGTAATCATTTTTAACCTGCTGTGTGTGGTGTATTTTTGTGTTTATGATCTTGTTGGTCCTATAGTGGGGTGCCATTAATTTGATCCCCAATGGCAAATGGAGAGCGGGACCCATTACCGGTCACCCAGGGAATTAGAAAACTTTCCGACCCTAGAGGGATTCGAACCGGGAAGTGTTTGGACTATTACATCCAAAGCTTGGCTTTCTAACCACTGAGCCACCCCCGCCCTTCAAAATATAATTAGAGAAGCTAAACTGAAATTGTACAGAGTTGCAATGCTACTCTATGGATCTGAAAGTTGGACACTCACAAAAGCTCAAATAAAACGAATAGAAGCAGTTGAAATGAGGTTTCTGAGATCAGTATTAGGTAACACGTTGAGAGATCAAAAGCTACATACAGACATAATAGAAGAGCTTGATATATACATACTTCCCTGAATCCGGTCTTAGCAACCGTAGGGTTTCCATGCGTAAACTTTTTCTGGTATTCTTACGGTCGGATTTGATCTCAAACTGGGATTTAAATTATCAATTGTATGTGTAACCCTTACAATCATTTTTTCTACCTTAGTTTTACTAACGCCAATAATATCACCTACAGTAATATAATATACTCAGTGACATGGAAATCGCAACACCAAGAAGGGGTAGGAATTTTTTGACCACACTTAGTAGAAACGTTTAACTACTAAAAGGTAACAATTGATTAAAATTTCATTCCGTTTTTTCAGTTTTTTCTAACAATTTTATCAGTTGTATATTTTGCGAGATTTTATTCAGTTCTTTATTGTTTTCGCTTTTTATCGTTTGTTTTGAGGGTGTGATCATGCCTAGAATGCGCCAACGTGGAAATTACCGCCAATTAAGCGAACAGACAGACAGAGGTCGTATCGTTGGTTTGCGCGAAGGTGGTTTTTCGTTCAGAGAAATTGAAAATCGCCTTAACCGGAACCAATCCACCATCATGCGCTGCTACCAGGCATGGACTAGGGAGGGTCAGGAACGTCGCAGAAGAGAAACCGGGGGACGAAGAAGAACAAATGAGGTACAGGACCGCCATCTTCGACTTTTGGCAGCAAGAGACCTATTCTCCAGTACCAGACCAATTGCCGATCAATGGTTAGCTAGTTCGTCCTGTAACCCTTCGAACGGTTTATCGCAGAAGCAGAGCTTTCGGTTTGCAATCCTATCGCCCCTATTTTGTGTTACCACTAACGGCTCAATACCGACAGCAACGTTTGGAGTGGTGTAGGTTGCGACTCCACTGGGACCTAGAGTGGCATAAGGTGGTGTTCAGTGATGATTTTGTTTGGGGATGCATGGTGGCCGTATGAAGGTCAGACGAACACGTGGGGAACGTGGCAATGTTGAATTTTCTGTTGCGAGGCATGTGTACCAAACTGTGAGGATTATGGTATGGGGTGCTATAACTTATGGGAGTAGGTCCCGTTTGTTATTCATCCAAGGCAATATGAACGCCCAGCGATATGTGGAGGAGGTGGTAGAACCCCACATGCTTCCATTTCTTCAGAAGTTGGAAGACCCACTTTTCCAGCAGAATAATGCCCGTCCCCATATTGCAAGATGTTCTATGAACCGATTTGCAGATGGTAATGTCAATTTCTTGCCATGGCCACACCGATCTCCCGATCTTTCGCCCATCGAGCATGTTTGGGAGATTATGGGGAGAAGACTGAAGAACTTGCTGCACGAATTACAGGTTGCTTGGGACACAATACCTCAAGAGGAAATCGACCATCTGCTGGAATCGATGCCACGAAGAGTGGGGAGTGTGTAACCAATATGGGGGGGACCAACCCATTATTAATAAGAATTATGTTTATTTTTTGTTCTTTCTTTTTTAATTTTAATCAATTGCTACCTTTTAGTAGTTAAACGTTTATGCCAAGTTTGGTCAAAAAATTCCTACCCCTTCTTACTGTTGCGATTTCCATGTCACTGAGTATATATCGAACCGCTTGCCTAAAATCGCAAAGTTACATGAAGCAACTGCTCTATGGGTATTACACGAGGGTTTATGAAATACAAGCAAATCATTTCAAAAATAAAAATGATTACGGCAATAAGTTTTCGGTTTGAATTTAATTCACTAACAATTTCCGATTCTTGAATTTGTAAAATATCATCCGTAAAATCTTCCATTATTAGGAACTACTCCAGAAACATAGCAATAATTTTATAAACACTTTCATTATGCTTACATCCGTTCGAAACATTTCGTATTACCTCGTACATACTCGTAGCTGCCTTGTCCAGCCGAAATGGTACTGTCGGCTGCTTCTACTACCCTATAAGTTTATCCTATGGAATAAGTAAACTAATCTCTGATGTAGACTATCGAGTGATTACAAGACAAAAATACCGTAGCAAGGATTAATGTAACTGTTAGCTTATTAATCTGTTAGCTGTTAATCCCTAAAGTAAATTAAACGAATATAGGCAACATAACCCACACCTGAGCGTGTTGTTAGTTGGAGTGAGTTGATTTTCGTCGATAGTAGTTTTCTAGATCGCCAGTCATACCCAGATTATTGCTGTACGGACTAAGCACGGTTAACTGGTTAACTGGATAAATAAAATAACAAATTCTAACCTGCAGAGCTAGAATCATTACAGTTGGTTTACTGAAATCTATGCAATTGGCAACAATTTCGCGTGAGCGATCGTCACTAAGGAACTCCTTGGAGTCTTCCGTCATACTTATAAACTTCAGCACGCATTTAATACATTCCAATTGGATCTTCTCAAACGTTTCATCTGCATTACTAAAAAGAGCCTGCATAAGCAAAATGACAAAGTTCTTCAAACCTAAACAAAGATTGTTAGCATTAATATACGTATTAACCTTACCGTTTAGTGGCTAAGTCTAATACACCCACGATTGCCTGAAGCCCTTCCATTCCGAACTCCCGAATCCAACTTAAAGTGTTATTAGTTAAGGATATCCTTAGGGATTGGACACAGTTGTAAATCTCAAATGGATTCAAGTTGTCGAAATTGGAACAACTTTTTAGGTAATTTACATACTGTTGCGGAGTATCAAATTTGTCTTTGACCTGTGTTGCCCCTCTGTATTGCATTATGAGCATTTCTTTCTTGTTCTCGTCAGGATACGAGCGCAGCATTCGCTTTTTATGTTCAGGTAAACGTAAATCTACCTGAAAATAGTGTTTTGTTTACAATAACGAAATACAAATCAAAAATCAAACTTACCAAAAGTTCCTCGAACTCCTTGTCTAACTCGTTCTTGTCCATGGAATGAATTTTCCGTTCGTATATCTTGAGTTGGTTCTCGTCCGACTCTCGAACATCTATTTCCGGTGTCCAGCGGGACGTCGAAGGGTTCTGTGGCTTTCTTTTAAACCATGATTCCAGCTGCCAAAGAAAATCTTTAAAATTACTTTTATTTTGTTTGTGAAGAAACAGAGATACAGTCGTTGCTATTTCTGCCGATGCTCTTCCTAATAGCAACAATATAATGCGAAATATAAGTCGACCTAACAATTAAAAAATCCTTCTAATTTTGTATGGAACTCATAAAATTCTGCAAATAACAAATATGTACGTGATTCAATTATTAAATTTTATAGTCGATTCAAATTAATGTAATAATAAATAGTACTATACAAGCAACTACTGAATAAAAGGGTCACATGGATCGATAAATTTTGTTACAGTAATAGCATATCTTCGTCTTACATGCAACACTGTTCGGTCGTCGTTAATGTAGATTCCTCCGTCGGTTGACAAATAACTCTCAAAAACTGTATTCACAGGAGATGATTATTATATGTATACTCTAACAAGTTGTAACGTTCCGATTTTGCACGCCTCATTGTTTTGCATTAGATTTTCATTTTCGCAATTTGGGTTGCATATATTTTGAATATTTTTGGATTTATTTGAATTTCGAACTTTTCGACTTGCATTCGTTTAACTTTTACTTGCTGGTCGTATGCTACGCGGATCGGGGAATTTAGTTGAAAAATCCTCGTGGTAGTGCACGCTTCTTCGGTTCTAGTTAGCTTTTGTAAGCTCGGGATGGATCTCCCAATTTAAGACCGTAGTTGTTAGAGGAACTTTTTCTTATGCCGTCGTTCCTTGGGTTTGGTTGCCCTCTTTGGAGGAACGCTAGGACATGTATAAGAGTTAATTTTCCTAGGGTTTTTGCCCAATTTGATTGTGCCATTGACGTAGAGGTTCGCTACCGCCGAAAATTTTATCGTTCGGTAAGAATGAAATTTAAGCTTTTGTTTGTTTGTTATTGCAATTTTCCTTGAATTTATATAGGCGTCTTTTCCCGTATGGACTACGTTTGAAAATCGCTTATAAATAGGAGTTATTTTGCATTCATGGTCATCTTCTTTAATTTGAACCAGATGAGGTCTGGCGAACGTTCAATGGATTCGGTTATCGCAGAGAGCAGCGAAGTTCGAAGCATCGATATCAACAATGGGTTTCCACGGGTATGTGCGCATGATAATGTTCCGTGGTAATAACAGTTTGAATTTTTGAACTTATACAAGGTGTGTTCGATAAATCTGTACTTTTCATGTTTCATTTAAAATTGTCGTCAGACTTCTGTTGTAATTTAAATCCGTACTTTTCATGTTTTAATTTGGAAATTGTAGTCAAACCTTTTTACTTTGTTATAATTTAAATTTTGGGAAATATTGCGAAAGGTTAAAATTTTATTGAATTACATTGTTAGGTTTATTATGTTTGAATCTAGGTATTGAGTAACGAGATCTCGTCGACTTCGAATAGTTGGTAATTTAGTCGCGTTGTATAGATTTAGTATTTTTGATTATTATAATAACTTGAATTTGTTCTTTCGCTTTATTGCGTCCCGTAATGTATTTAATCGATTTTTATAAATACTTTTCTCTGTTAATAATTTTGTGTGTTACCATGTTGTTAATCTTCCAGTATTTTGATCTTGTTGTCGTTTGCTGTGCATTAAAAGTTTAATTGTCCGGACTTTCTTGTTTGATTGTGATTTTCTTTCCCCATAGTTTTTCTAAGTTAGCAATCGTCAAAGGTAAGTTAGATTCCAGGGAGGTTCCTGTTTCATTCATCGTGACATCGTCGAGGACTAAGGTTAATTTTCAAAACAGGTGGCGCCTAGGCTTTTTTATTAAACCCCCCTTCCCTTCTTCGACTTGAGCTGGTCGACCCTTACTCTCGACACCTGGAACTTACCGGTAGTTTTTTATGCCCTTAGTAGTCAGTAGTACTGTTGTTGCCAACTAGGCGTTACAAAATGTTCTGCATTTGTGTTTCTGCAGTGTTTGTATTTGTATGAGCGTATATTGTTTTTTTTGTATCTTATATCAAACTTTTTAATTGTCTGACCTATGTGTACAGAATTACACAATGAACAATTTAATTTGGAAACGCCTGATTTTAATACATCTTATTGTTAGTTCAATTTTTTGCGTTGAATAAGGTGTTGAAGGTGTTTTGATTATAATTTTAGCACTTTTCTCTCATATTCCACTGAAATATATTTAACATTCTCAGAGTGGTCTTTTAGATGAATTTAATTGCTTATTTGGAAATCTATCGGAAGTGGTGGTTAACACGGTGAAATTCATTGATTCAATACGTTCACAAGACAAATATGTTGCAAAATATAAATAGAAAATATGTATGATTATGCGACTGTACATAATATATCTAAAATGTGGATATTAATACATGAAGTTATAAAATATACAACGAAGAAAAGGGGTGTTTAAACTCACTGTTTTTGTATTCGGAATTCCAGAGGCCTGTGTCATATTCTTATTTTGTTCCATTTTGGCACACACTAATCGATTAAGGCAAACAATTACATCTATATTATCACTTTTCATTGCCACGCATTCTCATTATCTCAGATAAATTTGTTTAAAAATATGATAAGCTCTCTTTCTAGGAATGAACAATAACTGCAATAGTGATTCATCACTTAGGTACTTAAAAACAGTCATTCGTAGATGCAATTTAATTATACAAAAACAATTATTAGACTATGGTGTTTTAGTTAATATTATTGCTCGAAGTATTTGTTGTAAAAAAATGCGATACTGTTACATTTTAAAATTAACTAGTAGAAGTTAGTCTCTAACCTCTACAAGTCGAAGTTATAGACGATAAAAATAATAACTTGCCTTTTAAAATTTCGAGTTTTTAAGAAAAAAGAAAACATTCAGAATATGAACAAATTTCTATTACACGAACTGTTTCCACCTATAATGATGTTAATTTACATTTGATCATTTTACAAAACAGTTCTTTTTAGATATTAATAATAATAATAGGCAATTTCAACAGGTATTAATTTTTATTTTAGCTTTATACGTATTTATGTATACATAGGTCAAACAATTAGAAATTTTGACACCAGATACAAAGAACACATACGCTCATACAAATATAAACACCCAGAAAAATCTAACTACGCTAAACACTTTATTAGAACACAATCATGCATTGACATCAAATAATATAATAACATTTTTACACTTCTGTGATAATAAACGTAAATTGGATATACTCGAGGCCTTTCAAATTCCCAAGCACACTTTAACAAACACACCTTTAATGAATGAGCAAATTGAGCTCATAAATTCCCCGCTATTGGAAGTTTTGGAATAGAAGACCTGAGCCAAGCCCGAAACCAAGATCCAGTGTGCTGTTACCCAAGCAACTACAAATGTTTACTTCATTAAATGCTTTTGATAATGACATATTGTATGTCGAAATACGTATAAAGCTAAAATAAAAATTAATACCTGTTGAAATTGCCTATTATTATTATTAATATATAAAGTATGAATTTCAACGAAGTAAGGCAGCAAACAATTAACAAGTTCTTTTTATTTTTATATACAGAGTATTAATGAATACGTGTTACAAACTTACAGGCTATGTAGGGGATTCAAAATAAATCAACTTTGAATAAAACACTCATATCCGGAAAGGCACCGTTTTGGAGTTACAGGTAACAGTAGTTATCTACCTGAATGTTGTTTAATTGGGCCGTACCTTTCTGCACATCACCACATCTGCCCAATTTACATGACCATTTTGCAAGAAGGTTTGCCGGAATTGTTGGAAGAAATACCAATGGGAAGTCGTCCACAGATCTGGATTCAACATAACGGTGCACCAACACTGTTCCACACAGGTTCGTTGAGTACAAAATCTCCTTCGTACTAGCTGGAGTAGGCATTGTGGGCTTTCATGTAGATGTCTTTATCATAACTTCTATTGAGTACAAAATCGATTTTACACGAGCTGAAGTGGCGTTGTGAGCCCTCATGTTAGGCGATGTGTCTCTCATATGTTCCACTAGAGTACAAAATCGACTTTACACGAGTTGGAACGGCAATTGTGTGCGTGTATATTTTTGATTTTCTAGTCGAAATGAACGAAATGAGCTTTTTGAACAGTTGGACGTTGTGGAATTTTTTCAGAATAGGGCATTTTGATCTTTGGGCGAAGTGCCCAGTTTCCGAGAACTGAACTTTTACCAGATTACTTTTCTATTTACATGTGTACTTAATAATAATACATGCATACATAAATAATAACGTAAAACAAATAGTTATTTATTATTCAAGTGTCTTACTTAGCATATAGGCGATAGCCGAGTGGAATAATTTCTCGAGTGACTTATATGCAAGTAAGACACGTGTGTAATATAGTATTTTATCCAACACACAAATTCTATTCGCAAAATAAGGATTTGAAAATTTGACAGTTTAATTAAATTATTTTGACACTTAAAAAAGTAAATAAATTTACGTTAGCAACTAACAAAAAAGCTTACCAACCATTGTATTCAATAAATAATAGTGAGTTAGACTTGTAACTCACTAGTGAGTTAGAATTATAATCAACTAGTGGGTTATAAACCACATTACTTGTTCGAAATCACCATAGTTATATCGCTTTTATACGTGTGTGTTGGATAAAATATATTAGTCATGGCATGAAGCGGTTCGTATTGAACTGCTTCTGTGCAACTTGTTTTCAATGTTTAATAGACATGTTTACGTCAACTAATAATACCTTAAAATAAGTAAATTTTCTAAGCAGAATATGTAGATTGTGTATGTTTAATGATTTCTGTAAAGCATTATTGAGGTAAGTGGAGGTTCGTATTTTTACAAACAAAGCTAATGTGTCAAACGCGCAGCAAAAATTCAATAATAAATGCTAGGAGTCTTTAGAATAATGATACGAAGCTTATAAATAATCCGGGTTATCCATATAATCACATTATCATAATCAAATAGCTTCACATAATTGAAATGCACCGTGGTATAATCACAACATACCATGGTATAACCGTGGTTGTCGCTAAATATTGCCTGGAGTGCAGTACGATGACTCCCTCTGGCAGTAAGTAGCGAATTGTGACCCGACTGGAACTTACCCAAGCCAACCGCACCTATTTACTTAAAATTCGTAAAACCGTTAGTGTTCGTGCTGTTAGGTGTTTCGTGTGTGCATCATATCCGAAAATAGTTTGGTTACTCGAAGACCTCGACCGCGTTTCCTTAAGACTCGCCGCGCGTTCCTACCAGTTTGTGACAACCTACTACAGAGTGTGGTGCTACAAGTAAAACCGTTTGTAACTTAATCGAAAGTTGTAAGCAATGGCTTCGAAGTCCAGGAAGAGCGCGACGCCGGCCTCCCACACAGGGCGCCCGTCGAGCCCTCTGAGCCCCACGAGGCATTCCCGCCTTCAGGAAAAAGCCGAGCTGCAAAACCTAAATGACCGCCTCGCAAACTATATTGACAGAGTGCGATACCTGGAGGGTGAAAACAGCCGGCTCACCCGGGAGGTCAAAACAACCCAGGAGACCGTCACCCAGGAGGTCCAGAACATCAAATCCATGTACGACCATGAGCTCTCAGACGCGCGAAAGCTCCTCGACGAGACCCACCGGGAGAAGGCGCGTCTCGAAATCGACACTAAGAGGCTCTGGGACGAGAATGAAGAGCTTAAAGCCAATCTCGCCAAGAAGAGTAAGGACCTGGTGCTTGCGGAGAACTCGGTACGTGTTTTGGAGACGCGCACCAACGACCTCACCCTCAAGTACAACCAGGCCCAGGCCGACGCCAAGAAGGCGCAAGCTGAGCTCCGCGACGTCGAAAAGGAGCGGGATAAACTCAAGAAGCAGGTGGAGGAGCTCCGTAAACAGTTGGAGGATGAATCTCTGGCCCGTGTTGATGTTGAAAACAACAACCAGAGCTTGCGGGAAGAATTGTCCTTCAAGGACCAAATTTACCAGCAGCAGTTGACGGAGACCCGGCAAAAACGCAGCATTGAGATTAGCGAGATTGATGGGCGTTTGGCCGAGCAGTACGAGGCGAAGCTCCACCAAGCCCTGCAGGACCTCCGGGACCAATATGAAACCCAGATGGCCAACAACCGGCAGGAAATCGAGCTGCTCTACGAGAACAAGATCAAGAATTTGCAGAGCGCGGCCAATCGCAACACGGGGGCAGCAGCCTCGGCCATTGACGAGCTCCGACAGACCCGCACTAGGATCGACACTTTAACCGGAAGAATTGCAGATCTGGAGAACCAAAATGCCCTTTATGCTTCTCGGGCGCGGGATCTCGAAAACAGCTGGAGAACGAGAGACTCCGCCATGCGGAGGACCTCGCGTTGCTCGAGAACGAGCTGTCACGTTTGCGGGAAGAGATGGCCCAGCAGCTCCAGGAGTACCAAGACCTGATGGACATCAAGGTGTCTTTGGACCTGGAAATCGCAGCATATCGCAAGCTGCTGGAGTCTGAAGAAGATCGTTTGCATTTGACTCCACCAGGGCAAGCGGAAGTGACCCGCACCATGCGCTCTGGTTCCTCACAGAGGCGTGGAACCCCCATCCGTCTAGGGGCCAAGCGCAAGCGCACCCTCCTGGAAGAGAGCCAGGAGCAGAGCATGTCCGATTACAGCATATCCAGCTCCTCAAAAACCGACATAGAAATCTCCGAGGTCTGCCCTGAAGGAAAGTTCGTGAAACTCCACAACAAAGGCAACAAGGAGATGAGCATAGGGAACTGGCAAGTCATCCGGAAGGCCGGCGACCTGGAAACCGTGTTCAAACTCCACCGATCGGTCAAAGTTGAGCCTAAGGCGTACGTCACAATCTGGTCCTCCAACCTGGGGAAGGACCACGAGCCCCCGTACACCCAAGTGATGAAGTCCCAGAAGTGGTTCGTGAGCGATAATATGACCACCACCTTGATTGATAACAACGGGAGGAAGTTGCAGTGTCCGAAAGGTACGTTACCTATCAAGATAGGCGAAATTTGTTGTTTTCCAGTCAATATTAATTATATTTTATGTTTATCTAATTTCCGTACTAATGTAGGTTAAATTTTGAACCTAACCTCACTTTTCGTAAGTATTTTTTAAGTATAAATAGTATTTTATACTATGTATAATAATTGTGTAGCTTGAAGTAATGTAATAAACTATCAATTACACTTTTTTTTTATTAACCTTTCGGAAGTAAGAAATTTGCCAAAAAAAATTGTTTAGTAGGTATTAGTAAAAAAAACTTCGAGTTACCGATTGCTTATTACAGCAGGTACGCTACAGGGAATTCCGAAATTGTATGACACGCAAGGTAGGTTAACTGGGGCAAAAATTTTACTTTAAATCTATATTTCGTTTCCCCAAAATATCTGAAACATTTTTTTTTATGTAAATAATTTGCAAATGCGTTTCCTTTGAAAAACAACATAAACTAAATTTTTTAGACGCTAGTCATGTATGTATTAATTATTTCTTATTAATACATTACTTATTTCGTTCCCTTTGCAATGATTTAAGGGTTGGATACGCTTATTTGTATACATTAGGGAAAATAGCCTGCGTTTTTGTGGTAATATAACTGTAGATCTATTTATTTTAAGAACTGTATATGTATTGAATAAAATCTAAACAAATATTTTGTAGAAGCTATTAAAAAGTTTATATAACTTTTTCCTTGAAGCTTTTTTAATATCTGTGCTCGTAACCAAGTTATTAAATTTTGAAAATTTGAAATTCAGTTTTTCACTTATTTTCGGAAAAACAAAACTTGGTTTTAAGTACTTTCCCCGACAGGCAATTTTTGTCCCATTTAACTGACCTTCTATTTCTTACCATTTCAGAGATCGCTCTAGTTTACCTACTACATAATAAACTTGTAATATTGTTATTACACAATTAAACAATATTACTTTAGCTACCTAAAATGCTGAGAAATTGCTTATTAACCTCATCTTTGAAAAACAAAATACTTGGTAATCATTAAATTTTATAGGTTAGAGTTCAAAGTTTTAAAAATTATTCCTGAAGTATAAAATTATATCCAAAAAAATACGGTTCACCTTGTATAAGGGGGTTTAACAGTGATGTCGTTCCGATTCCATTGCCAAAACAAAAAAAATCAGGTTACTGAACTATTTTGGCCGCGGCTCCAGTGAATAGGAATTTTATTGCAAACCAAAAATAAATTTGTAATTCAAGAGGGCGCCTCTGCTGCTTTCCGGAGTCTTGGTCACGGGGGTACTGCGGGAAAACGCCGCCGTCCCATTGAACTAGATTTATAGATTAGCGGAGACCTTGAGTGTGGTCATCGCCTACCTTATTCCAGGCAACCTTATGTGGCTTACATCATCACTATTTGCATCGTTTATGCGAGTTTCCACATCAGGTGCTCGGTGTAGGGGGGCACTTTTTACACTTCGATAATTAATTATTTTATATAACAAAACAGGATTTGAGGTTAAATTCCCAAATCGGAATGCAAAAAATTGAATAGTAAGGCACATAGCTATAAATTAAAACAATTGACAATCTTTAGTGTGCCTATTTTGTTTACTTGTTGCGTTATGCTGTCAAAATAGAAACAAAATGCATTCTATCATTAAAATAAATGGAAGAACAGTTGAATCTCAGGGCTTGTAGTTGTAAATGAAAACAACTGACAACCACTAATGTGTTTATTTTGTTTCTTACAACTTTTAGTTTATATTAATGTTGAAAAAATAGAAAGTGCAGCAATTAAATATAAAAGTTTTTAATTATAAAATTAAACACTTATCATGGAATGCTAAAATAATTCCAGTACATTTAGAAATGCCCATAAATTCAAAAACAATTGAATAATCAGGGCTTGCTCTTATGTATTAAAACAATTGACAATCACTAACCCGCGTTTTTTGTTTGTTGCAACTACTGGCTATGTTATGATCCCAAGAAACAAAAAACAAACTTATTGGGTCATTTCCAAATCAAATTTGAAAAACAGTTGAATTTCTATGAATTAAAACCCTTTGTATATTTATTTTTCCACTACAACCCTTGGCTTGATGATTATTATCAAAAATGAGTTAATTTGAAAATTCTGAAAATTCGAAAAATAGAAAAACGATTGGCTAGCAAAACAGGTACCCATATATGAAAACAGTTGACAATCGCTAGTGAATCTATTTTGTTTAGTACAACTTCTAATTAGTATATGCTCTTAAAATAGAAACAAAATCAAAAAACAAAATGCATTCTATCATTAAAATAAATGGAAAAACAGTTGAATATCAGGGCTTGTAGTTGTAAATGAAAACAACTGAGAACCACTAATGTGTTTTAAACTTTTAGTTTATATTAATGTCAAAAATAAAAAGTGAAACAATTAAATCTAAAAGTTTTTAATTACGAAATTAAACACTTACCATGGAATGTTAAAATAATTCAAGTACATTTAGAAATGCCTATAAATTCAAAAACAATTGAATAATCAGGGCTTACTCTTATGTATTAAAACAGTTTACAATCACTAATCCATCTCTTTTGTTTGTTACAACTACTGGTTTGTGTTATGAACTTATAAGAAACAAAAAACAAACGTATTGGGTCATTTCCAAATCAAATTTTAAAAACAGTTGAATGTCTATGAATTAAAACCCTTTGTATATTTATTTTGTCACTACAACCCTTGGCTTGATGATTATTATCAAAAATGAGTTAATTTGAAAATTCTGAAAATTCGAAAAATAGAAAAACAATTGGCTAGCAAAACATGTACCCATATATGAAAACAGTTGACAATCACTAACCCATCTTTTTTGTTTGTTACAACTACCGGTTTGTGTTATGATCCCATAATAAGAAACAAAAAACAAACGATTGGATCATTTCCAAATCAAATTTTAAAACAGTTGAATGTAATATTAATTGAAACCATTTTACATATATTTATTTTTTCACTACAGCCCTTGGCTTGAGGATTATTATCAAAAATGAGTTAATTTGAAAATTCGAAAAATTGAAAAACAATTGGCTAGCAAAACATGTACCCATATATGAAAACAGTTGACAATCGCTAGTCAATCTATTTTGTTTAGTACAAGTTCTAATTAGTACATGCTCTTAAAATAGAAACAAAATCAAAAAACAAAATGCATTCTATCATTAAAATAAATGAAAGAACAGTTGAATCTCAGGGCTTGTAGTTGTAAATGAAAACAACTGACAACCACTAATGTGTTTATTTTGTTTCTTACAACTTTTAGTTTACATTAATGTTGAAAAACTAAAAAGTGAAACAATTAAATCTAAAAGCTGTTAATTACGAAATTAAACACTTATCATGGAATGTTAAAATAAGTACATTTAGAAATGCCCATAAATTCAAAAACAATTGAATAATCAGGGCGTGCTCTTATGTATTAAAACAGTTGACAATCACTAATCCATCTTTTTTGTTTGTTACAACTACTGGTTTGTGTTATGATCTCATAATAAAAAACAAAAAACAAACGGTCAGTTCCAAATCAAATTTTAAAAACAGTTGAATCTATATTAATTGAAACCCTTTATATATTTATTTTTTCACTACAACCCTTGTCTTGATGATTATTATCAAAAATTAGTTAATTTGGAAATTCGAAAAATTGAAAAACATGTGCCCATATATGGAAACAGTTGACAATCGCTAGTGAATCTATTTTGTTTAGTACAACTTCTAATTAGTACACACTCTTAAAATAGAAACAAAATCAAAATTATCACGACGATAGAATTAGAAAGCAATCGGGTTCGTTTAGAAATTTCCTAAAGTCCAAAAACAATTGCCTAATCAGGGCTTATACTTATGAATTAAAACAGTTGACAATCACTAGCGTATCTCTTTTGTTTACTACAATTCTAGCATGATAACATGATGTCACAACAGTTCAAACTCTTCCAATTACATCACATTTATTTGAACAGCAAATATTTTCACAAAAATAAATGTGAGGTTTATTCTGAATTATTCAAAAGCGTGGGTTGTGTAAAAATTATAACATCAGAAACGTTATACCAAGCGTAGAACGTGTCAGGGCCATTTTAAGGTCACGCCGACTCCATCAAACCTTGCTCATTTGAATTTGTTTTTCTTAAAGGGTTAAGAAACAACTGGCGAGTTCAACCAGCCGGCACAGGGAGTTTGCGGGGGGGTTTCTAGGGTCCGAGGAGCTGCACCACCAACAGGGAGACCCCCAGGGCGAGGAGAAGTGTCGAATTATGTGAAGTCCTAGCTAAATACTTAGCAAGTTCAAATGTTGGTGGGTACGAAATTTTGTGGCATCAGGTCGGGCGATGCGTTTTTTATTCATTAATAGAGTTTAAGAGAAATATTTTGTTCATTAGCTTTTTTTGTATTATATTTAAGTAAGTTAAGTCTCTAGAGATGATTTATGTATGTAAGTCACGTTGTGTTGACTTGGGTGCTGCGTTTTCTGAATCTCGAAGATCGTGAAGCATTTTCGAGCTTCTTCAAACTTGAGAATGCTCCTAAGTCAGCACATCTTCTGTGTGAGGCTCGAACTAAATGAACTTGAAAATTATGTGTTGCAATTTTTGCTGCAACGATTCCAGTAGGACTTAAAATGTATCAAGTAGACCTAGACCAGGGATTCACGTATACACTTTTACAGGATTTAGAATTCAGTGGATGTTTTATTTAGTATTTTTTTCTACTTTATGTACTACAAGTTTACAGTGTATGCTTTGTTTATTTTCTGTATTTTTCGTGTTAAAATAAATACATAGCTTAAGATTTCATACATTTTTATTTTATTATTTTAATGGAAATCATTTAGGCATAAAAGAAAAAAAGCTGCAGATGAGGCCTTAATGTGCCCTCGCTTTTAAATTAACAAAAATAAATCTCAAAATGCCTAAATGATTCCGTTTTTGTCTCATTATTTGCTGCTGCTCGATGTCTTTACGTATGTTTAATTTTGAAGGTGCCTTAATATTTAATAATATGTAAACTGCCTTTTTTGTTAGTGACAAATACTTTTATTAAAGCGACTATGTGTGATTATACTTGAATTTTGCTTTGGTGTTACCTCATTAAGTTAGTTAAACCAGCAGTTGCTCCTGTACTATTAAATCTAGTTGGAAGTTCTAGAATGTTAGTTTAAGCAACTATAAATGTCTCCACTTTTGCACAGAAAATCAATACAAATAGAATATATTTTCACCAATCGTCTCTCATTTATTTAGTAGTGTTATGCAATGGGTCAGTTAGGTCATGTTTATAAAAAGCCGGTATTAATAAAAATGACATCTTTTTTGCGCAAATTGTGTGGCTTCATAAATAAATTTCCAAAATTATAATAAAACATTACATCACTGTCATGGTTGGGTGATGATTCATCGCTAAAAATAGCCGGCAAATATTGAAATGACGTCATATTGATGTAATAAATTACAACTATCTCCTACCGGCTGTAGACCCACCCTTACTTCGAAATTCGTGTAGACATCTGCATATGTAACGGCCGAATTGGATAACCGTTAGCGTTGTATCCGCCTATTGGTGAATAGCTTAAGCTTGCTGTTTTAAAAACTGTCCGTTAGATGGCACTGCGGACAACAACTATTCTACCGGTTTTGCTGGATGATGCGCAAGTCACTAACCTGTGTAGGCAAATTTTATCGAGGTCCTAGACGTAATTTATAAATATTAAACAGCAAGTGAATCAAACATACGTTTACTCACGAAAAGATGTTGAGATCACGAGCACGCAGTGCGAGTGAGATCATTTCTTTGAGTGAATAAATATGTTTGATTCACATGGTGTTTATATGTTTTTATGCCATTTTGACGGATTTTATGAATAAAATTCAAATTGGAATTAAAAAAAATTCAATCGAGAAATCGTGTAGACTGCGAAACTAATTTTCACACCTTAACAACCAGTTGTTTACATTGTTCTAAAGTTGTGACGCTTTCGGATTTTGTGTGTTGCGAGACAAAAATGTCTGGAATTTTAGAAGTTCAAGACGAAAACGAAGTTATTGTACCCTCAGCAGTCTTGGACGAAGTTTTGGAAGCTATGAATAAAGTGGTGCCAGCAAAATCCAAGCATTCATATGAAAAAGAGTATACGAATTTCTGTGAGTGGAGGAAGAGAAAACATGCAAAAGGAGTAAACGAAAAAATTATTTTGGCTTATATTTCGGAACGGTCTAAAAATGCTAAATCTTCATCACTGTGATCGTATTATTCCCAACTGAAGAAAATGTTATCTGTGAAGGAAAATACTGATATAAGCAGGTTTGTGATATCGCAATGATTATTATTTATGAAGTTTAAACTATTCATTGTTACAGATTTCATCAAGTGTCAGCTTTCCTAAAACAACAGTCTGTAGGGCACAGGCCAAAGAAATCCAAAGTGTTCACACTCGAAGAAATGGAGAGGTTCTTAGATAATGCTTCTGATGATGAATATTTATTGCAAAAAGTAATTTTTATCGTGGGAATTTTTGGAGGATGTAGAATTGGTGAACTGGTGGCCATGTCAGTCGATGATGTAGAAGACAGGGGTAGCGTACTTGTAGTTCAAATTCCGGACACGAAGACTCATACACCCAGAACATTTACCATCATCAATGGAAGTAACTCTGTTTCTGCTATTGATAATTATTTAAATAGGTACGGTAGTATTTTTAAGAAGTTTTAGTTTAGATGTAAGTCAATTTATTGTGTTTTTCTGTAGGTTAAGTTGTATATTTCTTTTGTAAATAGATTTTTTACTCAATTTTTCTTTCTTTGCCTATTAAAAAAGAATATAAACAAATACCAAACTACAGTTGAATTCAAATTTGCCGCTACGTACAAATAGTTCATTCCATAGTTCATAGAGGCGCTTCAGGCTTATAAGTGGTCAGAATTATTTCCACGTGGTGTCGCTTCTTCTTGTGTGTGTTCTGTGAATTACACCGTGAATTAGGAAATCCCATTTTTGAGTATTCAGCAACGAACGCTATAAATAAAGTATTTACAATAGAAGAAGAAAAGCTGCTAGCAGAATATTTGGAATTCTCAGCTCGGCTTAACTATGGTTTAACCAAATACTTTAATACATTAATACAGGAAACTTGGTCGAAAAACTCGTGACACTGACTGCAGCGATCCGTGCGGCTTTGTGGGCCACTAAGATTTGTATTTGACAGCTGTCGAAAACATTTGTGGCACATTTAAAGCAAATGCCATTTACTTTCTTATAGCAAAACCCTTATTTAATTAATAATATTTGATAATTATGATATTTTACTTTACTTTGTAAGTTTAATAAGTTTATAACATTTTAGGTTTTTAACTATTAAAATGAATTTAAAACAG
>JABXWE010010844.1:0-27124 GCA_014611495.1 Limonius californicus | reverse complement strand
AATAACGAGTTACTTTATGGTAACTTAGTAACTTATTCAAGTTACTTTTATAATTCTGTAACTTAGTAACTTACTTAGTTACTTTTTTGCCGAGTAACTGATTAACTTACTTAGTTACTTTTTTAGAGTAACTTACCCAACACTACTTCAGGTTCCTTAAACTCTATCAACAAGCGTCCTTCATGATCGAAAAAATATGTTATCATCACCATGTCTGCAGAACGTGGTGCTTTAAACTTCTTCGGTGGTGGTGAACTTGAATGTTTCCACTGCATCGACGGTAACTTACTGGATGGCTAGTAGTAATGACACCAAGCTTCCTCACCAGCAACTATTGACAGACGAAAGTCATCACCATCGTGCCTATAGTCTGTTAGGTTTTCCATTGCATTTTTATTCATTAAACAAGAGACGAGGAATCCATTGCGAACAAACTTTGCTGTAACCCACATTACGAACAATACTACGGACAGATCCTGCATTCGCATCAATAATTTCTGAAACTTCTCTTTTTGAAATTCGACGATTTTCTCTAATACGGCCTTCCATACATGCCATATTGTTTTCTGTTAATGCAGTACACCATGCACCTGATAGCGGCTCATCCATGGTGCCCTCGTTTTCCATTCTTATATTTTCGATACCATTCCTTCACGGTTGGGTAGGCAATACATGCATTTCCATACACTGCTTGCATTCGCGTATGAATCTGCAACGGCTGCACACCTTCAGCGCATACAACGTGTAGGACCGTACGCTGATCAAACTTGGACGGATTTTCAACAACAAGCGCCATTTCAAAGTCGAAGTTTTAAAAGTCAGAATCAAATTCAAACGCCAGAAAATTATTAATGTGTTGCTTACAAATACTACTAACTTTAACACACGTCATTTGAATTGTTGCATTAAGTTGTTCAAGGATGGATTTCAGTTGAACAAGCCTCGTATTTTCATTACATATGTCGGTGTAGTTTAAACCAATTGAAAAATTCAGACATAAAAAGCATTAACTTCCAATCTAATCCATTATTCATGACAGACTAGAAAATTGAAAACTATAAGGAAAGCTTCAGAAACACTTCCCACATATATATAAAACCTCTATTATCAAGAATTTATTTTGTGCTGTCCTTCTGAATAGGCTGCTTTGAAATATATTATAGTCAACCAAATTTAGTAAACCGATATTTATCACTAAATCCAACTGATGCAAAATGGAACGTTAAAATGAATGCTATGATTACTCAATCTTACTTTAGAGTCGATGCCGTTTCCTTGTAGTTATTTTCTTATATTTACCTTTTTAGCTCTCTAAATCTAAGAAATATAGAAATCTTTACTTGCTAACAATACTGAAGCTCACTTTCTGTAAGATTTACAAAATAAATCGGCTTGAATTTGTCAACAGATTATCTTGTAGGACGTCCGAAGCGTACAAGAAGTTTCTCATATCATGTCTAATATAACAGAGGACAAAGGAGCAGTCGTTTATCTCTAATCTTGATATATAAGAATTTCGGCCATACTTAAGCTTATCATCGCCCCTATAACATCAGGGCTTGAACTGACTTGTTTTTCGGGTGATTTTAGATCTTACACAATTTTTGATGTAGATAAAAACTGAAGCTCGAAATCGCTCTCGTCCCAAAGGCTCTCTTTAATATGTTGACGGAAAGTTTTATTTCGAATAAACTTTAGTCTGCATATTTTATACTTTAGGCGTTTTTCGTTTTTCTTAAATAGAGCAATAACTCAACAAGGTTTATACGCAGCGCTTTATGTAAGATTACATGCCTGAAAACATAGCTTTATGCAGCCCAACCTACATATCAGTTACTTTCACGATAATAATATAATTATGAAAAACACATTTTAGATTCCTGCATGCCAACGCAGTGATTTTTAAATGTTTCTAAATACCTCGTGTAATAATCTATTTAGTAACATAGCCCTTTTTCTAGGAGGAGCTCACATACAAATGTGTTACAGAATTTTTCCGACATTGCCAAATACCAAAACCGTGACCATTTTTAGCTAGTTCAAAGAAATTGTTCACCTTCTATATCTAATTTAGACGACTGAAAAAAATTATCAGGTTTATACTATCTGCGACTACATACTATATTATCTTAGATACCATGGAAGTCGCTGACATATAGTTTGGCTTTCAAATAGGTAAGCTTTCGAGGTTGTACCTATGCGTAAATCACCCTGTATATCACACTGTCGTCGTATAAGTCTCTTTAATAGTCATGAATTAACAGTTACTAAAACTTGGATATATATAAATCATTAGAAATATTTATATCAGGGTTTACCTGTTCACAAACAACTATTAATATACACTTCGTTTCATATGAAATGCACCACCTATTAAAAATAGAGCTAGTGGTTTGAAACTATGCTAAAATAATGTATCATTATTGCGTATGAAATGATCAGGTTTTCATAAAAAGATATTAACAATTATAAAAAAACAATAACAACAATGAAATCAAAATTAATGATGTGTAACATCGCCATGAACAGCAATGCAAGCATTTACTCGTCGTGGCATGCTTTCTATCAAGTGGTTGATGTTCTCCTGGGGCATCTCCTTTCATATAATCTCAAGTTGGTGTCTCAGCTCGTCTAGGTTGTTAGGAGCTCTTGGCAATAACCTTAGTCGCTGGCCTATTATGTCCCAAAGATGTTCGATCGGCGATAAGTCCGGTGATCATGCAGGCCAGGGCAACATTTGCAATTGTGCTTGTTGGTGGTACGTTCTGGTAATGTTTGCAATATGTGAACATTTCTGCGTTGGTAATATATAAAGTTGAATACAAATTTATTTTGCATAATTCCTAGGTACACTCTTTTCTTATTTTTTAACCTAGTCATCATTTCAGCTAAACACTTATCATACCGCGGTACAAGTTCTTATTTACCTTCTTCATAGAAGATTGCAGCCAGTGACGAAAACCAATTTTCTACGTTTTTCAAAGTCTAAAAACTTCCAAATTAAATTGCTCAATGAGTTGCACACTGCGTGCGAAAGCACGACTCCAGGAGTCAGCAATCCCCGCATCTTGTGCTGAATCACCCTTCTCAACTTTCTTTTGGTCTCACCATACACGTATTGTCGTATCACGTTCCAACAAATCAACCAGTAATACACATTTACCATCCCAAGATAGAGTAGCCACAAATTTAAGGTTTTCGAACGTTTACTTGAACCTTCTAGCTTTGAGAAACTACACCTTACACTGCCTGGATCGTCGCAACTCACAATGTGTCTCGGTTACTCATCGCCATCAGTTTCGTAACGAGGCAGAAAGGTCGGTGCAATGCTGGTTGTTGTGAACTTCCGTCAACATCTTAGGCACCCACCTTGTACAAATTTGTGGAAGCCTGTTTATCACAATTGCATACAGTACCGTAACTGAACTTTAGAAAAAGCTTGCAGCTATTTTCTAAATTGCGACGCCGATCGTCACGATTTTCCTTGTTCACTTTTTTCACGAAATCGTTTTTGACAACAGAAGCTTTTCCACTGCGTTCTTCATCGTGCACGTTTATTCAGCCATGTCTGAAATTCGCACTCGAGCGACCTTTCATTCGCTCAGAATGCCTGAACTATAAACCGCGCATATTTTACGTTGACTTTCGGCAGAGTTTTCGTTCTTTGCATGAAGGAAACGAATCACATCACGCATTTCACCCTCGGCGAGGTTTTCAATCCTAGTGTTCTCTTTAGTGCCTTATTACACAATTCAGTACAACAACAAAACCACGGTAAATTAAGGTGTGGCTAAGGCCATCAACCGCGAAAGCATCCCCACGATACACGAAATTGACGAAAATATTTAATTGACCTTAACCGTATCTATTAAAACACAGTTTATGAGACTATTTGATTTTTGCAAGTGCGCCATATTAATGATTTTCAATAGTTTGTATTAGGATTAATTATAAGTACCGTGTATCAAGATACATTTTACCATTACTTTATTTTCTATATTCACATAGTCCAAGAGTGTTTTACATATTTTTTCCGTAGTAGCTCTTTGGCTCTCGAAAATGTTTGAACGTACATTAACTGATCTGCTTAGATGTACACTTTCGTCTGTTCTTCAAATAGAAGTAACTTAAATCCGGCACATTTATACTTAATGAGTATCGGATTATCAGGTTTCCTTAGAAACAGACGTAAGAATCCGCTTTCCATACATGTATATCGCCCACCGCAAAAGCCACACAATATAATATTTCATATGTTATGTGGAAACTAGATATCAACATCAGCGGAAATTTGAAATTCGTCAAAATTTGTGCAAACTGGATTTTCCTTCCTAATAGAAAATCCACACACAACAAAATTAAAGTAAAGCAAATACTAGGATTCTAACCTGCATCCAAATATAAATCAATGTGGTGTTTACATGTAATAAATATTGCGAGTGGTAATTAATTAGTGAGTATTTATTGGGTTTCGTTTTAACATACAAAATATTTACTGCATTGCGGCTGACATAAATGAATATTCAGAAGGGAACTTCTGTTTTTGAAGTCAACTGTTAATTCGAAGCTCATCAAGTCAAATACATAGACTTTTAGTACGTACCTATTATGTAATACTTAATATAATATGAAACTGAATATACCTATGTATAGTATTACACACAATATTCACTAGAAAAATTTTGAGTTCTGCTTTAACATATAATACGAGGGTGGGTCATCATTTATTGTCCCTGATATAGAAGCTAATGAAAGGACTTATTTCCCAACGTAATCCCCCAAAAAGGTTAACATACTTAATATAACGACGACGCGGAGCTCCAATGCCTTTAGAAAAAAAATTGTGCTGCATCACCTCTTCATCGTCCAAAAAATGAGTTTCTCGAAGATGCTCCTCTAATTTGGGGGACAGGTAAAAGTTAGTGGGGGGGTGGGCGGATCTGACGAATATGAGGGTTGTTCAAATCCAGCTTTATGGATAGAACAGAACCAGAACTTAGTGAGTGCTGACACGACTTCCTTCCTAATTTGAAATCCCGGCACCAATCTTTAATTACTTGATATGACGATGTAAAATCACCTAACACTACGGATAAGTCATTATAAATTTTCTGCGGCGAAAAACTCTTCTTGAAAAGATATTTTATCACACCTACTGTATTTCCATTTCAACAAAATCACCAACATTGCCGTAATATTAAATGTATAACTTTTATAAACAAGGACAGGGGCACCTACAACTTGGCATATATTAAAGTAAATAACTGACGTTTCCAGAAAAAAAATTTTCATTTCTAGATGTTAAGCACAATAATTCTAGTTTACTGAAGTGCTACCGTCGAAAATAATTATCTATGAAGGTAGGAGGAAATTTTTGTCTTGGAGGTCGAGCTCCTCAAGATCACATGGACCCTCAAAAAACTTACAAAATACTCTCCAAACGTTTGGAAACAATTCTGAGGTTCCATCAGATAAAACAACAATTCCTTCATTTAATTTTAAATTATGGGCAAAAAATCATTCAAATTACTACGTTTTGGTAGTTGTGACTGAAATAAATATACATGTTAATAGTAATTAAACAAACGGTGTAAACACAAGACACAATTTTTAATTAATTAAATCCAAAGATTGAAAGAGTCTATGCAACGGCATAAATCAAGCCCCGCTAGCGAACTTGCCCGCACGTCACTGGATCTACATTCAGATTAATATTCATTTAATTCAAATATCAACAAACACTTCAATATTCCACACAAGTCTCCTCGCAGACCATTTTAGGGTGTGCTTTACAATGTAACCAAAATTATAAACTATAAATGCTATAATTATTATGAATAACTTACAAAGAGGTGTCCTTAGTACACCCACGAAAATCAAATATCTAATCCGTAGCAAACCCTGAAACCATATCATGGTATATAGTTTAAATTACATATGAACAACCCCGGCCCGCGGGCCGGATCCGACCCTGTACTTCTTTTGATCCTGACCTAATCCATCTCAGCGAAGTTAGTCGGATTGGTGGGGGGGAAAGAAAACATGGTGTCTTCTGAACGATGCCAAAACTCGTCCAGCTCAAGCAATTGCTATTACTTGCCTACCAATAAAGAGATTCGAAACATCGAACGTTTCCATGCGTTTACGAACGAATGCATTTTAAACTTTAAAATTGTTGAATCGCGTTCTGTCTACAATTAATCTGTGAAGTTTTCTTTGCCGCAACTTAGCAGACGCAGTCGAGCACAATTTCTTTACCGCATCATAGTGTTTGGCATCCGCACGGAATTCCGCACTAAGCCACACTAAGGTGGGATCACAGCCCCTGCGCAAAGCGCTCTGGCTAGCGGTGTGCGTGAAAGTGTCTGTTCGGTGCCTGGCGTTGGTTCGGCGCGGCGTAGGAGATAGTTTTGTTTAACAGTTCTGAATATCGCTTATAAATATGGGCTAAGGTAAAAATAGATGTCGGAAGGAAATTATTTTGGGGGGAAAATAATTAAATCCCTTAATTTTGTTTGAGCAGGAAAAATCTAGGTTACTTAATTTAAATGAACCAACCAGCATTTTTACACTAGCACAAATAAATTTTGATATACAATCCTTCACAGAAATATTTGAATATTTAGAATATTTCCATTCAACCACGCAAATATACAGTGTGAGGCAGATCATTCATTTTTTTTGAAACGCGTAATCGTGGATGGTTTGGGCAATTTTTTTTACAAAAGCAGAGAGATCCTCACCCTGAAAAGTTTGCTCGGGGATGTCGAAAACTCCAGAATATCAAATAGCACTGGAGATCCAACCTGGCATCGTTGAATAGCTCTTATAAACAAATCAACTTTTCTAGAACAAATGATTTTATTAGTCCCATCTCTTCTGAGAAGACCTCAAAGAACTCGTTCCTCTAGGCAGTTCCCTTATGTCAACTGAGTGATGTACCTGCATGTTTGTTTGTATTGATAAGTGTTTGTGCACACCTTTGCGATAAGAATAAAGTTAGAATTTTATTTCATTGAATTAACTTGCGATGTTTAGCTCCGTACAATTAGAAATAAGACTCATATGACGTTTTCGAATTTAGAAACTTTCGACAAGTTAATAGTATTAGGAGAATGTCGACAAAATTACAGAGCAGGTGAAAAATTTTATGCTGAAAGATATCCTCGCAGCGCCCGTCAATCCTTCAATGCTTTTCGGAGGTTGGCTGCACGTATTCGTACTACTGTCCAGTTGCAACCATAACATAATCGGGATAATCGAGTGATACGACGGGTAAGAGACTACAAAGAGGATGATATTGCTGCAGTAATGGTTGATCCGCACGTTTCAACAAGAATACCTGCAAGGGACTCTGGAGTCAGCCAAAGAACTATATACAGGAATTGAAAAATCATCGCTGTTTACCATACCTACCACATTAATCTAAGTGAAAATGTTCAATTTCTAGTCGCTTTCTGTTCTTTGTTTTTAATTTCCCTCACAGTTTCATGTTCCGACGAGGATATGTTTAAAAGCACCGGAGAAGTCAACATCCACCATGGTCTTTACTGGTTGCAGAAGGACCCTCATTGGTTGCGAACCATTGACAATCAACATATTTGGAATATTAACACATTGTGTGGTCTACTTGGATGAAAAATCACAGACCCTTATTTTTTTGAAGAGATCCTCAATGGGAGTAGAAATGTCGATTATTTACGTGATGATTTGATGGACTTGCTGGAACGAGGCGAGCAATGATCTAGTTTTAGCTATACGGCTACCTAGCTTATTTGTCGTTGGTTGCCAGGAACACGGTAAATCAGCTTTTCCCCAAGCGGTAGATGGGCAGTGAAGGTATAGTCACGTAATCGTCAGAGACACCTGATGGTGCCTCCATAGAATGTTTGGGGCCGCATCAAGCATATTGTTAATGCCAAAAAGCCTCCAACGAAAGATGATATGAAGTTGAAGATACACAATGTCTGCCGATAATTCAGTGCTGAAGAAGTATATATAGCTACTGATAGTGTAACTGGAAAAGCTCGACACTGTTTAAGAGTAGATGGATGGCAGTTTGCACAACTACTTTAACATTGTCTAACTTAACCCCTTACATTTCTTAATAATAGTTAGTCATTGTATAAGCATTTAATAACTCCATCGAATATTCCATACAAGACGTAATAAAATTAGTTGTCTTTTAAAACTTGATAATTTTTTATAGACCTTGTCAACGATACCACTTTCGACCTCCAGTCTATTTGAAATTCTGGAGTTCTACACATTTACATGTACAGTTTCTCAGACTAAACACAAACTTAATCTGCCTCCCTTTAAAAGAAAACATTCAAATATGCCCAATTATATAAGAAACATTTCAGTAATCAAAAACTTTATTAAAACAAGAAGTTATTTGAATTTTTCTTTAAAATGGGGTAACTTGAAGCCCCAATACAGCCACTGTCTATCGATTACTTTAGCAAAGGCACTTGTGGAAGTTGCAGATAGCTAGGGGGAAGTTGACACGCATTCTGGTATGTTTGAGGTAACACGAATATTAGTCTTCATTGCCACCTAGAATGTCCTTACAGTAATATTCATATCCTTACGCCTGCAAGGTATTCAGTTGCTTATTCTTGGACAGCATTTGTGTCCTTGTAACACTTCATTTTCTATAGACGCAACAATTATATTCAATCAGAAAAACCTATGTAGATTCATCTGAAAGTTTAACTATGCGACCTATCATTAGCGTTCGTGGTATATATAAATGAAACATTATACTTCACTTCAAACAGTTTCACTAATTTCAACAGAAGATATATGATACAGTAATTTTACAGGTATAGTGCAGGGAAACCGCTACAATCTGATTTATGGAATATGATCCCTACTAAAACTAAGCACATTCATACATGATTTACTTTGATAGTTACACACATTCCTTTTTGCAGGACCAACTCCCCAGAGGAGGATTTCAGGAATGATAATAAGGAAGGGTTGTGGTCTCCGTCTGGCGCATTGAAAATTCAAGAGGCGCCATGTTAGGGGCGACACTGACAACTGCGTGTGGCTAATAATGATCTTATTGGCTGCTGTTCTACTGCTAAACGGAGCTCATTTAGTAGGTAAGCATATTTATGCATTTTCGCCTTGTGTTAATGCATACATCGGTGGCTTTGAATTTAAATGTAATTAAAATGCAAATATTATACATTTCTGAAATACAAATTTGGGAATATAAAGTATTCCTTTTGTAATAAATTAATTAAAGTTGTAAATTGCTTCAGAGTAGGCGTAAATCGCCCTAAATTAATCTGCTAGAATTTGCGGAAGACATAACCCTATGTATTTGTCAAGGCTGGAAGCCATTTACGTGACATGTTAATGGGTTGGTCAAAAGTAAATCGAAAGCTATTTAGGTAGAAATATCTTTTTTGTTATATGACATAATTTACAAACGCTTTTCTGCTTAAAGCTTTGACACAAGTTTATTCTGGATGTTACAAAGGATTATCAAATGCTTTTTTCGGGTAGCATTTATAAAACCGTGAATGCCTAGTAATTTGTTTTTAATTTAATTTTATTTTGGAAAAAAGTAATTTCCAAGTATGTCTTTCTGCAAATATCTTCCTACTGTCTTTAGCCATCTACACCTGCAGTTCTCAGAGTTTGTTCCGCAGAAGTGCTCGACAGGTTTTCCTAGAAAAATATCTGGTGACTGAGAGATAAGAAGACCAAAACTTAAAAAATGATTCACTATTGGAAAATACTAAAATAACAAATATTACATATACGTTATAACAAGTTGTGTATGAGGTTTTCTAGACAAATAGTCTAAAGACTTTAAAGGCCACCTTCTGGTATATTGAAGACTATGCTTCATGTTTAAATTTACACGCTTTTGAAAAGTATACTCCTAGCTATAACCAAAAAATGGACCAATGGCTTAAATTCTGCACCCTTATGTTCGAGTCGAACTTACTTCTGCATTTCATTTATGGAGTTCCTGGGTAAACAAACAATGGACGCGATTAGAACTCACTGGCTGCGGCAGAAAGATGACATGCTAACCCTAGATTGGGATTCGGCCAGGATACGGATGCTCATCTACCGGCTAGTCGCTATGCAAGGGCCATTTGTAATCATAGCGTAATTACTACAATTACGCATATGCACCAATCCTCCAGAGGGAACTCTGCAACTGCAATATGTCCAGCGAAACACTGTTATTCACAGGGAGGCGCAAGGGGACATATCCCTTCAGTCCCATATGAGAAAGGGACCTTTCCCCCACATAAAAGTCTGCCGATGCCGTCCTGGAATTGGCGTAGCATTCATAGTAATAATTATAATTTAAACTAAACGCCTTCACGAGGCTACCTCTGCCATCTGACTACCTCCTCCAGTCATTGCTAGGGGAATAATGATTAAGCATACCACACACATCATTTACTCTTATAGCCACTTATATTAACGACACTGTTTCCAACAACTACTTAGATAGACAAACCCATCTTGTATAATACCAATAATGGGATCCAACGCTTGTAAACTACATATACTAACAAGTAGATAATATGCAACCATTCGGGTAATGGGATATAAACCATAACCTCGCAAGCGACGCCACTGTTTCCATTACCTAACACTGCCATTGCAGTCTATCTTTAAATATAAACACATAAGTGGTAACACTAAAGTCGCAACTTGCTTCAGCTTAGAGGATAATCGCAATCCGTTAGTAGGTTCACAAACACTATTAATTAGTTATTAAGCAGCAGATATGCAAGCTTCGCGTAGCTACCAACAACACTGCCTTTTATAGACTGCCGTTTGTGACACTTCTTTACACTCTGCTACCCCTTGCTTTTCCCACACATTTCAAGAAACCCTTGTCTGCCAGCCTCTCCTCAAACCTTAACAATTCTTCCCACATATATGAGAGCCTGTAGAAGCTCAGTGAAGTTCTTCATATATTTATTTGTTAAGCGTACAATTAGGTAATATTCACCGTAAACAAAAACCACTGCGTGACATCCTAATCCACACTGTCAGGTTCTCAGGGCATACATTCTACAATGTGAGATAAAAGGTCCAGCTTTGATAGAATCTACCTCTTATCAAAAGGAATACAAAAATACCGAAGAAGAGTAATAAAACCTACACACTTATTTTGCAGCTATGGATTTTGTAATAACCTGTAATGTGCCATATTCACTAAATCCAATGGTATTTACTTTAGCTTAACAAGGCTGCCGTTTCAAAACTAAAACGTGCTATTAGACAAATACACGCAACTGGCAGCTTACGCAGACGATGTAAATATAATGTCAAAATCCGCAGCGAAAGAGCATACATCCAGCTAGAACAACAAATAAACGAAGTAAGCTATGTCAATATATAAAAGACGAAGATGTTAAATAAAAGAAGATCTAATAGGCTAAGGCAGAACGTTACAATAGGAGGTAGCAACATGGAAGTAGTAGAGCATCTCATATATCTACGCGTTAACAGAGCAAAGAACGGAAGTGAGGGCAGAGAAATTCTAAGAAGCGCCACTAATCAAGCATATTTCGCCGTGTCAGCCACATTTAGAGCAAGAAAAGTATCCAGAAAGTCCAATTTTGCATGTACAGAGGCTATCATTTTATTATTGGGTTCCGATAAGCAGGTAAATAAAATCAAGGGACTCACAAAGACATTTAATATAGGCAGAAATTAAATACAGTCACAGGAGGTTGCCGCCTAAGTCAATTCATCACAAATTTTTTTCAGCCGGTTGTGGATCAAAGAAGTTGTCATAGAAGAGGATAGCACTCAATAGTTGATACATTACCTTTTTTTTAACCAGCTCATAGAAGCGTAATAAAAAATAGCCCTCGTATAACACAATTATCTTTTGCTGCGGAAGTGAAACGGGGATCCTTACTCAAAGAATAATAGAGGCGGTTAATATATTCGAAAGGAAAATGTTAAGATAAATATTAAAACCAATCAATGACAACGCTGCAACTGTGAAATATATCAATGCTTGGAAGGATCTCCAATTGAAACTTTCATAACACTGCAAAGGTCATGAAAATGAACGGTACAAGAAACTCAAAAGAGTGTTCAACGGAAAGAGGGAAGGAAGAAGATCGATAGGCAGATTGCGAAAAAGATAGGAAGATAATGTCGTTAAAGACTTTGGAAACATTTTAAATACCAAAAACTGGGGAACATATCTGCTAGATAGAAGAAGGTGGGTGTATGCAAAAAATAGAGGATGTCAGGGTTCGCCTTCAGCTGCAACGCCATAGAATGTAGAGTGTCACATGCAGTAGTTTTTGCTAAACTAAAATGGGTCATCACTTGGAAACCGCATAGGTACAAAGAACTAAAATGTAACAATGTTGAGTACTTTAATTCTAAACACCAGCAGCCTCTTAGGGAAAAAAATAAGTATAATTGTCGCGTAAAAACACGTAATTGAAAAACCTTCTGAGACACCTTTTTTGGTTAGTTAACAAATACAAGCACTCACCATAGCCGCAGATCTAATTAAGTTGTTTGTAGTTAATATGATGACAAGTCTACTGGACGAAAATGCAACCAGGGAACTAACTAAAAATCTTTCCTTAAATGAGACAACACCTTGGCGAGTCAAGAGATTAGCAATGGAACTGATAAATCACCTCAGGTCTCTACAAATAGAGGAAACCATAGATTTAGCAGAATTTAGAAGTATTGCTAGTGTTCATCAGGTATTCGGACAAAAATTGGTAGACATAAGATCTTCTTTATGCTAATCATTACCTACCCATACAAATAAAACTGAAGCCTTTACTGCACGAAGGAGAGTTTTTGACAAAAGTGGGCTGCATGGGGAAAGATGAACTGTTGCTGATGTAGTCAGTACAAAAAGCACATTAGGTACATTTTTTGGTGCTGCCCAACCTATTAGAATGAGTACAAAAATTGTACTGGTATTTATGATTCACCGAAAAGTACTTTTAATAATATAATCTCAAATCTTCCCTTGACGAAGTTGTTTAAAATAATATATGATGACATGGGAAGCTTTCATAGATCTCTGCTACTTCATGTAGAAGTAAAATAACTATTTCTAGGGAAAGTACCTGTAAGGTTTTTCGATTTGAAAAATGATATTAGCGACTTTCTTGTGATTTAAAAGATCAACTGACAAATGAAAAACTTAGCTTGATTGGTTGCCATGCTTTGTAACTATAATGAAGTTGACTTCGCACTTCAAAGCCATTTTTGTGAGAAGAAATTAGCTTATGTATTGTACGTTAACTACATACTTGAGTAGAAAGCGTTCTCCGACTAAAAAGTTTGAGTTTGAGTAGATACTTATTTACTGCAAATATTAGACCATATAATGAGTAGGAAGCATGACAGTTTGACATTCATCTTTCATTATTACGTGTATATTAGTAATAAACTTATAGATAATACACAATTTTAATATACTACATATCCTCTGTGGCGCAGAACACATTAATCATCAAATTAAGTATTTCCCAATCCTAAAATTTAAACCAACTGTAATATATGGAGACGAAGTTGTATATCACTCATGATCGGATGAACGGCCGAGGCATAATCACGCCTCGTCAAAGAGCTTTATATTGGGTAATGTATCGAACCACATTCTCAGCTTTGACATGTTAATTTCGGCACAGGAACTCAACTGCTGCACGAGAAAGACAAGCTGATCAATGCTGATTGGGGGTAGTGAAAGTCTTCTCTTAGCCTCTTTATCCATGAAACTGGAAATGCTTTAATTTGCATTTGTCATCAATTGTGTTTCATCACTAGATATTAAATTTAACAAAAACTAAGATACGCCTAAAAATACAGATGCATAGGTAAGAAAGAATACCAACCTAATAAGGTCCATTATAAAAAATTGTGGAAAAGTACTGGAAATACTACATTTATCTAAAATGCTAAAATTTATAATGCATGCAATGTGCTGTAGAATTAACAAAATAGTAATTTCTGTAATTTAGATTCGGTTGCTTTGACAGCTACATATATGGCTTTTTTTATCAAGTCAAACAATGATTCAACCTTCACGTCACCTATTTTAATAAAATTCGCTAATATGATTCTTCCTAAAGAGGAAAAAGTAATGCAGACAATATCTACATTTGATCCTTACAAATCCGCTTGCACATAAAATATTTTCCCAGGCTTACTACAAGGTACTCCTTTCTCAAGTTGCACTTTGCAATAAGAGCATCTCAGTCATCATAAACCAAGGCTGCACGCAAGAAGAAGGCCTCTCCCACTTACTGTGGTGCCCTTTTTATTGATGGCCTAATTTCTCGCTTTACAGTGACGGCATCCACATTCAAGGCTACTCAGATGATCTAGCGATTCTTATCACAAGGAATTTCCTGACCGTTTCAAAAGTAGCCTAGAAGGTTCTCCTCATCGTCGAAAGATGACATGGAGGTAACAAACTGTCAGCCAACACCAAAAAAACTAAACTACTTTGGTTCAGAAGAAGAAGATATTCTTTAGCAAACCCATGCCACGAATATTACATGTTAAAATCCAGACTCAGGGTTAAGCTGCAAAAGTCATATGGAAAACAGATTCAGAAAAGCTACCTCGGCTTTCTGGGCCAGTAAAAGTACCATACCGATTACCTGGGGCTTCTTTTCAAAAAAAGTACTGTGGATACACACAACCGTGATTGACCCCATATCTTCATTTGATTTTCCGGTATGGTAGCCTGGATTGGCAACCATCAGTACCAGAACCAACCTGATCAGAATCCAGATACTAGCCAGCATCAGCGTTTCTGGTGCTATGGTAACTACGCCAAATGCGGCACTAGGGGTACTCCTACATTCCCTAGTATTGGTGGAAGCTAGGACGGCTGCCTACATAGTATCACGAACCAGCAATTGGTGCTCACTTTCACAAGAAACTGCATACGCTCCTCAACAATGCGCTCAGATCACATGGGTTAAACATACACATTTGGAAAAGATTTTATATACTATACTATTCCAGGGAGGAGTGCGATCAGAACAAAGAGAGATTAATGTCATTCTCAAAATCAAGTTAGTTCCCCCGTCAGAAACATATACAATGACCTTTCAGGTAGAAATCTACGCACTTGTAATGGTTGTACTGCTACACTGGTTACCTGGAAATGCTGGGGGGACAAGCGATCGCTCTTCGGACCAGAACTTGCACGTGGAGTCGCTGCCATGACCATAAAAATAGATTTAACCAGATGTTATTAAAAAACGTTCCCGCTTCTGGAAAACCTAAACTTGCAGGCAACCAAAGCAACTTATTAGGAGGTCATCGCCTAAAGTGTCCAGAGAGCTACAAAATTTGAACAGAGAGTACCTCAGGATGGTGGTAAGCCCTCTGGCATGCCACTGTACTCTGAATAAACATCTAACTACTATTGGCATTAGAAACAATGTTCTTTGTCGTAGATGCGCAATGAAGGAGAAAACCTCATACTTTGTGAATGCCCAGCCTGGACGCCTACCAGGCACACTCACCTAGGGCTCGGACATACGAACCCAAGACACATATAAGCTGCGAATAAGTAGGATATTGGGTTTGTGCAAAGCAACCTGGCTATTTACCGCTGAGAATACGACGAGAATATACAATGAGCACTACTGGTTGAGCCGCGGGGCCACCGTAGTTTGACAACAAAAACAACATATTTTGTACATTATTTTTAAATATACGAAATGTGCTTTTATTCATTATATCACTTGTCCAAGGATTTCTTATCATATCCACTGAAACTGTATACATATAGCTGCAAAAACTGTCATGAAATAGCCAGACCGAATATAGCCTAACCTAATACTCAAATGAACACCACTTGATATAAATAAGAAAGGTAGACTTCGCAGATTATGAATCAGGGAATGAGAAATGCGATGAGAGTCCACGATCTAGTAGAGGATCGTGTACAGGACAGAAATAGAAAGAAATTAAATTAGTAGAAATGGTCTCTACATCCAGTATATTTAAAATCTTAATCTGTTTAAAATTGCCTACAAACTAAATTCTTTGCGCATAAAGATCTTCTTATCTTATTCTAGCTCGATTCTCCTAAAACCCCTGTATAAGGTAAAATGTCTTTCTGTTGATTCTTATTCAAATATTCACCTGTTCGATTAAAATTAACTACTGAAATATTAAGGGCAACACCAATTGCATTTATAATAAAAAACCTACCAAAACAACAAAATGTAACGGCTTTTAAGTAATGAACATGAAAATTACAATAAAGGTACGTTTAAAGAAGAAATTTAACAATATTATAATGAAAATCGTTATTGTCTCCTTTCACTTAACTGCAATATATTAAATTCTAATACCGCGTGGCACCTCTGGCAGTAAAAACTGCTCTGCACTTTGCTGGCATACTCTCAATGCAATTATCAATATGTTCTTGTGGAATTTGCTACCACAGTACCGACTATACATCCCTCAGCTGTTCAACAGTAGTAGGCCTTGGATTATGATGATCCAGCTGTCTCTGCAAAAGGTCACATGCATGGGATTGAGATCTGGAGATAGCGGAGGAGAGCAAGATGGTTTATTTCCTCATCTAGGAGCATCTCTAAAACAGCCCGAGCACGATGCGACCTTGCGTTGTCATCAAGAAAAATAAAATATTCCTGTCCTACAGCGTTGCGACGGTGCAGAACATGGTTCATAATGATCTCTTGGGCATAACGTTGGCCCGTGAGTGTACCAATAAAAATATCGGGGTCAGTACGCTACCATAAAGAAATTCCAACCCATACCAAAATAACACCACCACCAAAGGTACCGACTGGTTGGGTATACGGAGGTAGGGTACGATGTCCGGCACTACGATATATTCTTTGACGTCGGCTATTCATTGTTGAGACAATATCTGGATTCGTCCGGGAAACAGTATATCATCCCACGGTGACGCTTCTTGAAGCCTACATCTTGACTATTCCACCCGGTGTCTTCACTGAGCCACAGTTCTTGCAGGACATCTCACGGGGCGGTATGAGGTCAGTCCTACCTGAAACAATCGATTTCTCACAGTTTGATCGGAGACTCGATTTCCTGTGGTGTTCAGAAGCGCTTGCTGTAGATGTCGAGCAGTTGAAAAGGTGTGCATTCTTGCATTAATTACCAGAAGTCTATTCTCACGAGGTGTTGCGATGCCAGACGATCCATTTCCAGGCCTTCTTGCAATCGTACCTGTTTCTCCAAAGTGCGAAAGGGCACGCGATATTAGGCTCTGCGTGGTTCCTAACATAACAGCAATGTCGACCTGGCGATCTCCACTTTGGTGCAAAGCAAAGCCTAAATTTGGTTGTTCTATTGTTAAATGGTTTCTCTGCATTGTTGTATATTATTAAGAACAAAAGAGATCTTAAGAAGAAAGGTAAGATTATTCAATCAAACACACAAACTCGACGTGTCAGTAATACGGTTGCACCTGGATTCCATTGTTTTTTGTTTTTTAACATCAAATATTTCCGCTTGCTCTAATTATGAATAATAGACGAGCATTAGCCGCCAAATACTAACATATACGCTTTATGTTACAATATGCATATTCATTTTGGAGTAGTTTATACGAACATTTTAACAATGTAAAGGAAAAATACAGGATAAATGATTTGTAAGGTTCTAGAAATAAAGCAAGCTTATCGAAGAGGAAATGAGAATATTTAACGAAAAATAAATTCGTACCAAAAATAACAGCTACCGGAATATTACGAACCTCAATTTATTTTCTGAATACAGCCTCAGCGTGTAATTTATTAACACTAATTTTCTCTCGCAATGAATTATTAAGTGTTATCAATCGATACTGCCCGCAACTCACTTATATTTTTCTATCTAAAGGTTTCTGGTTCCAACTACCAATTAAAGCATTATAGTAAGCAGAGTAAAATAAATTATTGCATTATGAACTACTTACTCAAACATAAATCTACAAGCGCTGAAGCCTGCATGCAAATCTTCCTGATGGTTCATGAAACAGCTAAACGCTTCAATAACTTCCGTCCAACAATTCATGGCTGCGTCTGAATCTTGGGAAACATAAATTTCTAAATAGAAATAGAACTGAGACTATTAAGTTTGAGATAGAGCTGGTAAACATATTAGAAATACAATAAACTACTGTTCAACAATGTAATGATAAAGGAAATCTGTCGGATTTTATTGCGTTACGTGAATCACATAATCCAATTAAACAGTTTACGTTTATACTTCTATTTAGCACTACAGCAGTAAATTAATATTTAATTCCCTCAATAATATCAATATTTATTAACATCAATTTCAAACCAAAGATACATTTTAAATAAACATATAAAACACTAGTAGAAGTTTCTTTTATTCCGAGCGATTGTACCGGAAATTGATACAAAGAATAGTTTCTTTTAATGCTTCCCAATAAATATTGTATGGAGCTTTCCCACTCACTTCCACGAGCACTGAAACCTTTCACAAGAAAATAAAATCCAATTCCAAGTTCTATTGTTATGCGATGCTTGATGTGTATCTGATTTAATTTATTGATGAAAAAGGGTTAATAATAGTAAAACCCCTTCTATAAATGTTTACAATTTTGTACCACTTGTCAAGTAAAATAAATCAAAACGCGAAATAATAAAATTTTCAGTTTTACGATATCCAGCTAATAAAAACGTTTATTTCAAACAAGTGCAATTCAAGCCCGAGTTGAATAAATATCCAATTTCAAAACCGTGCCAATTAAACGTGGAGCTTTCACAGTGAAATCGATTTGAGGTTCCACGGAAACTCATCATAAAAGTTTCTAATTTATTCTAGGAAAGTTAAACCAAAAATTTGAAATTGATATTTAAATTTTGTTCCTAGTCCGATCAGTTTTCACTTAAATTAATCTTTCCTGAACCATGATGGAAATACAGGAGCGGAAGTTTCATCCTAGCAGCCGAAGTTGTGACAGCGTTGAAAGCAGGTTATTAGGTAGTAAAAATACCCTTCTCAACTCAGAATTTAAATATTTTGACAAGAATGTCAATAGTTTCAAAAGTTGGCAAATGGAATACGTAGACCTGTAATTTGAAAATGTATGTTGTTTGGTTAATTCATGCGTTTTCAGAGCAGTTACATATGGTTGTTTCGAATCAATTATGTTACGTTGTAAGTTAACCTTCCGCATTATCGGAGATCAACTATTATTGGCTCTAATAATGGGATAGTAATTAATATGCAGTGTTTCATTTAAAATAAATAAACCATTATGAATCAGTGATGCATATATTTATCGTCATACCTGAGGGATAACAATATTGAATACATATTTCAATATTCTCTGACAATACACAAATGTAATAGAATTGTAACAGACAGAACGGTTTCAGATCATCAGTTTGACGACAGTCTATGACATGCTAAATAGATCACAATTAGTTTCTTTCTTACACGTAAAAGGAAATAATCATGTAGTAACATTTGTGACATGTGTTTCTTCTACTTTAGTTCTCCTGATATACAAGGTGTCAATTTGAAGAAGTACAATGTGTTACATCTATGGAAGTGAAATAGATATATTTTTCTAGAAAATGTTTCTACAGGCCTATCCAAACTGGCTTACAACTAGAATCGGCGATTCTAGAAAGGAGCATGCAAAGGTAAAGAGCGAAATAAAGAATACTGTAATTAAAGAACAAATTTATCCCGGGAACCTACTCCCCGCTAGTGAAGTTTGGAAGGTAATTAGAAGTCTTAGAACAAATAAGAGAAATAAATGAAATATACAGTTAATAAACTTACTAAAATGCAAAAATTACTATCAAACAATATTAACAGAAAATTGAAGAGAATTTAGGACAAGAACAGAAACAGATGATGACGAAGAACGAATACAAACAACAGCAGAAGAGACTACAGCTGAGAAAGTACTACAAACTGCAGAGACGTTTAAAAATGGTAAAGCTTCAGGACTAGGAGGGATCTCTAAGGAACTTTGAAAAACTAGCACAACCATTTAACAACTGCTTAAGTGGAGAACACACTAATAAATGGAGAAGACATTATCAAATTCATCAAGGTGCAGAGAATAAGATGGTTGGGGTATTTATAAAGGATGGAAGATGAAAGAGATGCAAAGAAACTAAGGGAATGGAAACCGGATGAAACAAGAACACGAGGAAGACCAAGGACAAAGTGGAAGGATAATGAAGTGGCAGACCTAACCACAACGGGAATAAGGGACTGGAGGCCGACAGCCCACTATAGAAGGGCAGAGCAGGGTGTAATGGAGCAAGCCATCCAGGGTTGTAGTGCTACAAAAAGAAGAAGAAAGTGGAGAAGATGTACCAGAAGACTGGAAACACGGATTTATTACAGCTGTACATAAAAAGAGACCAAAAGTTTGTTCCAATTACTAGGAAATCTCAGTATTAAGTACAATTGGATGGTTATACGGAAAAATCATTAAAACACGCATAGAAGCTGAAATCGCTAAATAGAAGAGCAAAGCAGCTTCAGGACAGCACGCTCGGGTCTTAATAGGATATTCTGTCTTCAGCAGCTCGTACAAAAGAGACTAGTACGACACCTTGTTGCAGATACTGTATCTGTTGATATACATAAAGCATATGACAGTGCGCCCTTTATAAAATTATGAACAGCTATTAATGAAAATGGAAAATATGTAAAGGTGATACGTACCCTTTGCACTAACACAACAGCCCAAATTAAGATTTCATCTAAAAATTTTTAACATTAGAAGGACTTCAACCGGGGTATTGCGTAGCACCCACCCTATTTAAAATTTGCTTAAATGCAGCTCTAAAGACTTGAAGGGCCAAATGTCTAGAATATGGGAATTCTAATTGGCGATGCGATGCGATGCAACTTATAGGGACACAAAACGAACTAGATGCTCAATATATGCTGCCAAATTGAAAGATGAATACCATAAATGGAGCCTACAATAAATATAGCGCAAGCAGAGTACATGGCGATAGGGTGGACAGGGAAAGACATAGAAATGGATGGAGATGTAATTATAAATAAACCAACTTATACATAATTAGGCACAGCCATAAACGGAAAGGGGGGTAGCGAACATGAAATATAAGTAGAATTGCCCAAGGAAAACAAGCCATACGACAACTCCATGCTGTAAAATGGAACAAGAAATTAAGGAGACCTACTAAAATAATGATGCATATAGCCATTATAGAAACTGTGAGCACATACGGGACAGAGATATGGACTATTACAAAAGGGCTAGAACAGAAAATATGGGCTATGGAGATGCAATACTGGCAAGGAAGCTGTGCATTAACAAAGCTGGACAGAATTAGCAACGAGGAGATCAAAAGATGAGCAGGAATAGACATAGACATTATCACGACTATCGAAGCAAAAAGAATAATGTGGTATGGACACGTGAAAAGTATGGGAGAAGACAAATGGCCCAAAAAACTATGAAAATGGGCACCTCCTCGGTGAAGAAAACGGGATCAACAAAAACAAACGTGGTACTGCAGTCATACAAAAAATGAACCATCATGAAAATGATTGGGAAGATATGGAAGTGTGGAGACTGGAATGCGGCAAGCATCACTAAAGATGTAGGCAAATCCAAATATATATATTTTTTTTCCGATTCATTTGAGAAAAATAGAATGGCTTCCAATATCTTTAGATTTTGACTCCATTATACTTCTTTCTATGGGGTCGCATTAGTTGTCTACAAAAATCAGCTTCAAGCCATCACACAACTGTGACAAGGAATAGTGCAGGAGTTCCGAGCTATTCCACAATAAACCTTCCAAAATATACCAAAGAATTTGAGAGTAGACTTTACTATTGCGTACAGAATAATGAAAATCATTTTGAACATTAGAACCAATATTTTGAAATTTGAATTGCAATAATTGGTTCAGAGTATTTTGAGTTTTATATTCAATTTTCTAAATTAGTCAGAAAAGAAATGTTTGCTACTATTGCATAACATTTTGTAAGAGTTTTCGAATGAGGTATCACGTATCAAGTAGATGTTACCATTTTAAATTGTATTGTTGGGGTACCTAATACCGCAGAGGTTGAATGGGGAAAGTTACCTTATGAGTCATGATATTTCCCCCACCATTTGTTTTCTAGAAAAGTTCATTTCCTATTTTACTTCTAGATATAACACGTACTACGTTTTCAAATTGACACACTCTATATGAACAGTTTTCTCTTACATATAAAATCGCTTCTCTAATACACATGTATTTATTTCTTAAACATTTACTTCATGCTTTGAATGACTTGCTGCTTGTAGGTTTAATACCCTTTAACGTACAAAGGAGGCGACGTCCTTACTCCTTTTTGCGTCTAGTAATGTACTTCTGCATTAGACGGTGTTGGCGTCGCTATACTTTAATCAGTAGGTTGAAGTACAGCAATTAATACCTTGTTAAGTAATTAATTAAAGACAGTATCTACAAAATAGAGTACAATCAATGAAAATGAAGTACATAAGGAAAGCAGAAGGAGTAGAAGGTGGAACAATAAGGGATCAAATATGCAACGTGGAAATTAGGAAACGTGTGAATATTGCTCCCATCTAGGAAACAATACAAAAAAGCTCAGGTGCACCTCAACAGAATGCTGAAGTACAGAGTTTCAGAAACAGCTTAGACACTGAAAGTTGAGGCAACAGGGCAAGGGGTAAACCAAGAGAACCCTAGAATGAAAGTATAAATAAATTGTTAAAGGTCGAAGGTTTAAATGGTGATTAAGCAATAGACAAATCGGTAAACAAAGAAAAGTGGTAATAATTTATTATTTCAATGTAATATTAAAGTGAATTTATTTTCTACACCGGAAAGTTAGAAGAGGAACAAGGCGACAAAGAAGTAGTAGAAGATATATAATAGTAGTGGTATTCTCTTCAGATAATTTAAAACTTCGATGCAACAGAGCTTCTTCCTTAATGCAGTTTAAAACTTCCGACTATAATGCCTGTTCATTCGGAAACTAAGTGAAATACACGTTAAGAGATTTAGCTCTTTCTTCTTTTTATTCGAATGCTTTGTTTCTAAGGAGACGTAGCGATCTCCTATCTTATGCTTGCGTTGTTCGTTTTAAAGAATCACATAAGTAGAAGACCTACAGCTTAACGTGAGCTCTGCATCACGGGAAGTATAAACACTTCTATTCCAAAGAAGAGTACCTCGCTGGGTTGACAGTGCTTTGCGAGAGACAACAGAAGAACTAGTAGCGTATGAAATTATTTAATCGGTAAAAATTTTTTGAAAATTTCGTACTATTATAGAGTAAAACTGGTAGTTACAGTCAATTTGAAATAGTGTTTCGATTACATAACCGAAACAATTTTGATTTCAGAAGACATTTTGCTATTTTATTGCAATGTAGTTAAGTGGTTTAATTTAAAAAAAAACATATCTTCGAGTGTTTTATCTCTTACGAGCCGTAGCGAACTTCTCTCCTATGTCTGTGTTGTGCGTTTAAAGAGCAACACACATAAAGGACCTACAGCTTAACGTGCGCTCCGAACCACGGGAAGTGTAGGCACTTCTACTCCAGAGAATATTTATTAGGCGAAATACCTCCCTGGTTTGCCATTGCCTTGCGAGGGAGAATGGTCGTTAAAAATCCGATGTTCCGGTACTAGGAATTGAACTCAAGACCTTCAGCGTAGAAATCTAATGCGCCCTCGGCCGCCTCTAGAAAAAATTAAAAAAAAACGGATATGTACTTGCAAGTAAGTCAAATAACCACATTTAAGGAGATCCTTAAGGGACATAGCAACCAAAAAATAAAAGTAACTTTTTACATCCACAAAGTATTATATAATAATAATAAGGCTTAGGGCGGTCTACCTCAATGCTGAAAAGCGAACTGCTTCCAACGCAGAAAACAGTTAGTAGAACACAAAATTAAGTAAATTAGTAACTGAATCTTCGCATTGTTCTAATTGTAAGGAAATAAAATAAGCGTTGCCATTGGAATTGTGTATTATGTTTTTAAGGGATAATAAGTAAGTAATAAGCAATATTTTACTAAATTAATTCCACATAATATGTCGTAAAGGTAAATAGTTTCACCGTATTTTGGTACTGCCTTTGGGAACTTTTCATCAAAAGTTTTCATAATTATTTTAATCATTTTTCATCTTACTTCCAACTTGTATATGTCGTCTATTAGTTAAAAAAACCGCAAGTTGTAAGAACGTTTATTAACGTAGCTATAGTGACAATATAAAACACTATTTGTAGTATATTTTAAGTCACCTTAATATTTAGTTCACCGTGTATGATCATTATAATTGGTACTACATATTACATCTTCAACGAATGGTAAACGAACAACACCGTCTGAAATACACACGCAGAAAAGTACGACGCCGTCGCCTCCACATAACAACGCACCTCAAAAACTACATTCCCTCTTAGATATCAAAAGTAAGTTCCGCATAAAGAAGTATATACATAAAAGAAAAATAATTGATGTATTACAAAAGACAATTTTATATATAAAACAAAATTTTATTCTACACCTCAGAGATAAATAAAGTATTAGGAAGTTCAATTGTATTGCTCAAAGAAAAACCTTTAAATCTAAGAAAAAAAAAATATTCGTATATATATCTTATTTTATGAGCAAGATAGAAACTAATTTTGACCCATTTGGCACCTCAAACACCGCCTGTATTCGTTCTCTTTGACAGACATAAAAGAGATGAAAACGTTTCTCTTCACGAGCAGTATCAACTTGTCCACATTTCACTGAATTATACAACAGATGGAGGAGAACCTGCTTATTCCTTGCGTTTCCAATAAGTTCTACAGATGTTTCAGGGGCTGTATCTTGAATATCTCCCTTATGATTTATTTGTTCTCGTTTCCTTACGATACCAGTGGTGAAGTTTCTATGTTAAAATACAGTTGGTGGTTTTCTATTATATAACAGTCGTCGGCAACTTACTTAACTGGAGAATTTCAGCTATGTCAACTAAAAAGTTTAACAGTTAAAATCTTTTCATTTCTGATAATGCTAGCAATCGTTTATCAAGCCTGCAGTTTTAAATGATTCTAATTAAAAATAACAAGGCCTTTGATAAGTTTCTATCGTGTGGATATTACGCAACCGTATTAGTTGACAAATGTAAGATTGTAACTCTATTATTGTAGCTATATATTACTGTGTTGCATAGGGCCCTAATGGAGATAATTTAACTTATGTCTATAAATTTAGTAAAACTATATCTTGCTACACTGTGCAGGAATAGATTGTTTAACCACATTCGGATCGAGTTGGTTTGGCATCATAATGCGGTGTAAACTTGGATTCTAGCTCAGGTTGTTTTAATTTGATCATAGTCATGTTAATAAAGGTGTAAAGGAAAGTTTTCATTCTTATTTTACATTCTTGAGCTGCAATTATCAAAATATGAGTAAAATTGTAACTAAATTGATAGTTACATTTTATTTTGTAATTTTGTTGAACTTTAACTTTTCTTTTAAGAAAAATATCTTTAAGGTAATGTGCTATAAAGAAGCTACTAGTTGATTTTAATGCTAATTAGATTTAATTGTTATGAAATTATTTAAAAATTAAAAAAAAGTTCTGAGTGCATTTTCGAATTTAACACAAGTGAGGTATAAAAATGTTCAACTTTTAATGTGTAACGCAGTGGTGTATTTCATTTTGATGAGAATATATTTATAAGAAAGTTATTGTAATTTATAGATATTTGTTAAATGTTGCTAAATTTATACGCAGCCCTCATTGGCTTATTTTTTATATTCCTACGCCGTTGCCTTAACAACGGGCAAAAAGTTTAGTTTTATACATAAAAGTTGATAGTTGCTTATTTACCACCAAGCTTAAAGTACGTCTTTTCTGCCGCTCCTCAGATATGTAAAATTGTGTAATTATTTATGTATTTTCTGTAATAAAACAAAGTGTTAAGGTTTGGGTACATCTTCGAAGTGTTTTAATTAACTTACGGCCGTGATTTTGCGTAAATTTCGACAAAATGAGAATTTAGTCGCAGAATGGAGTAAGAGTCCTTAATTTCCGATTGTTTTTTCGCTAGTCTTTTGTTTCTGGATTGCTCAGAAATTGGAATGACAACAAAACGTAAGCGTCAATGTCTTCCAATTATATCTTCACATCTACAAAATATAATTAAAAATGAGTATCAATATTAATAACATAATTTAAATAAAAGTTCTTCGTTACAGTGATATTAAGAAGAACTCCCATCACGAAGTTTATGATACAGTTGAATTTGGAAGTTATAATACTATTATTAACAATGCAAGTTCTACGAACAATTTTATGGATCATTCCAATAAAAAAACTTAATGAAAAAAGTATCTACTTATTTGTTGGAAAAGTTAAATTAAATAAAGAACGTTCTATAGCTTCACTTTCTTCGAACATATTTATGGAGCATGAGTTGCTGCCAGAATCCTCTGTAAGGTTATCCACGTGCCACAAGATCGAAGTTCGCGCCAACGTGAGAAGATCTGAAATCCGAGATTGCGGAGAATCCTTTAAAGTCAAGTTTAAATTCCTCCATGCAAGTGTAAACAAGGTGAATTTTTAACTGAACAAGCACACGGTATAGAGTCTTAAAGAAGTGATATTTATTTGTTTAAAGTTGTTTATTATTAATTAATAAAATTATAAGCCACTTTCTTTTGTGAAAAATGAAGCACTGATAATTCTGTTTTGAATTTTACGATATAATTCCTAAATGTTCAAATTTTTTTGCACTTCCTGTGCCTTTTGTGTGTATACCTTGTCCCTAGTGTTCGAGTGTACACAGTTTGCTCTAATTATAACAGTGATTCTGAGATCATCTCATATAGGTTGGTGCTAAACTTGTTTAGTATATGTGTTGGCTAAACAATTTATAGATTTATTTGTTTATTATTGGATTCTCAGATAGTGAGTTATCTTGATTACAATGTTGATCTTAATAGATGCCCAATGTATAGGTTTAACCACGCTATTAGTGTATATATTCTCCAACTAGAAATTTATTTTATCTTGTGCTCCAGCTTAAATACACAAATTAAGAAACAAAAAATAAATAGAATTAGCGCACAGCAATATA
>JABXWE010010843.1:0-19020 GCA_014611495.1 Limonius californicus | reverse complement strand
ACTGGTTGAAGAAAATATCTTAAATGTAGTCGAAAATGAACCAGAACAAAGTACCCGATCCATTGCCAGAATGTTTGATGTTATCCAAAGAACAATTCATCGCTTCTTACAGGAAAGTGGCTTGCACCCTTATCATTATCAACGAGTATTACCAGAAGACTATCAGCAAAGAGGCAGATTCTGCAGATGGTTACTTCGTGAGCCAGAGAGGGATTCTGATTTTATTGGACATATCTTGTGGACTGATGAAGTCACCAGAAATGGAACATTTAATATCCATAACATGTACCAGTCAGTACTTGGATGGGTGACCCGAAGGTTGCGTTAATGCGGCGCTTCTCTCCCACTAGGATTGATAACTATGGGAGAGTAGATCAACAACCCCCCTTATGGGGGAAGCCCTTGCCCAACAATGGGATGTTGCGGGCTAATAATAGGCTTAGAGGACCACACATTTTGCCTGATCGCCCAGATGCGAATAATCTATTAGCTGATGTGCCACTAGATTTAAGAAGAAATATGTTTTTGCAAATGGACGGGGCACCAGCTCACTGGGGAATTCAAACACGAGAATGGTTAAATCATGAATTTCCAGAAGGATGGATTCGTCGTGGCAGTCCATTACCTTGGCCATCAAGAAGCCCAGATTTAAACTGTCTTGAGTTTTTCTGGTGGGGGAACATTAAAAGCATTTGTATATGCAGTGGAAATTTGAGCAATTGCTGTAATTTACAAAATAAAAACCTTAAAACGTAGTCGATGTTTCCTTACTAGTTATGTACTGTTAATTCAAAAATGCAAGCAGCACATTAAAATTAGAATTAGAATTAAAAGCGAGTTTTCAAGCAAAACGCTTGTAGAATTTTTTGCTTGATGCAGAATCACGTGATGTAAATATTTTCCGTCATTTCAGATTCACCCTGTATATAGCATGACAACCAAAATTACCTTTTCATTAATTTAATTAAATTGATCAATGTTGCTCATTTATGGACTATTAAGTTAGTTTACTTAAATTTTAAGTAAGATGTTTTCAAATAACGAGAAAATAAATTTGGAAATTATTTTTGGTGAATGCCGAAAAAATGCTTGTAACTCTCTACTAAGGCAACTGCAATTTCGACAAATTGGTGGTGGTGGATAAGGTAATGCCGGTTTAAAGGACTTCCGGTTTAGCCGGAAATGATATCAACTTTTTAATTTTAAATAGAATTCCCTATATATTTAAAAATATATGGATAGAGTTATTTTTTGTGAGTTCGATGATATAAGGTTTGATGCCTTAATTTTTAATCATTCTAGAGATATTAAACAATAATGTTTCGTAATTTCATAATCGACAAGAAAATGTGATAAGCGTAAACATTTTTGCAAAGTTATCAAATTTTGCTTAGTTCGTGTTGTGTTGATGTTCGACTAACACGTCAAAAATATTTAAAAAACGTTTGAAAATCAAATTGGACTCTCCCATTACGCTCTAAATGTTCAGCATTTTTTAAACCAAATGTTTCTGAATAGGTGGATAGGACGCAAGACTTTTATTGAATGGCCCGCTCGTTCACCGTACCTAAATCCATTGGATTTTTTCGTTAGGGTATTTTTTAAATCCAGGGTTTATACCGACCGAACAAATAATTTGAAAGAATCGGTGTTGAGCATCTTGTTTATCTACATAGCTGAAGGATTTGTACATAGACTTTCTTATTGTCAAAATGTAAATGGTGGTCATTTTGAGCATCTGCTCAAGTAATACTTTATGTATTTTTTTATTTGTTTGTTTTTCATAGTTTTGTTTTTATGTTTCGCAAGGCAATGAAACAAATTACGAAGCATTTTTGTTGAGTGTTTTGCTCAATATCTGTAGAATTATTCAGAACAAAGGCGCACATTATTGAATTTGCAAGAAAAGTTCTATCGATCTATCGAAATATACAGGGTATTCCATTTAAAATAAAATAACCGATATAATTTCCAACTAAACGGGTAGTCCTTTTAAGCTGCCAATATATTTATTGTATCTGCCATATATCGGAAACGCATTGTAGAAAATTTTGTCAAAATCGCGTTTACCATATTAGGGATATTTGGATTGTTCCGATTTCTACGCAACCCTGTATATCAGGCGCTATCCAATTAGAGATCCATTTCTGAAACATTTTTTTGACACCGCGCTGAAAGTTCTTTAAGAAACGAACGTAAATAAGTTTGTTAATTCCGGAAGATGTGGACCCAGGACGGTTACGAACACTAAATATTTACTCAAGGATATTAAAACGATGTCTCTTCCGTTTAAACCGGATGTCAGGCATCTTTTTTATTAGAATAATTGCAAGCAGCATAACAATGTGCCATTTTAAATATAAAATTCGGGCAACAAATGTTCGCTTTAAAACAAAAAACGAATCCTTTTTGCCCCATAGTAACGTCGCATTACATAAAACCAATCTCATTTTTGTATCTTGAAACAATTGAACAATAAAAATGGCTAACTTTAACGTTTAACTTAACACCTGGTATAATCGATCGATCGAAGAATTTTCAACAACAAAGACACTTAAAAATAATATTTAGATTTTATGCATTTTAATCACTGGAAATATAATTATTTTTAACATTTTTTCAAATTAAGTTACATTGGGGAATAAATTTAAACCCCAATTTTTCAATTATTTAAGGAAATACCTTTTAAGCCCCCCAAAAAGCACACATCGTAATGGCATGGGCTTTACTTTTTTCCAATACAAAGTCTTTCAGATTTTGTGTAACCAATTTGGTTAATCTGGGACTCTTGTGCCATCTAGTAGGCCGTAGGAAATTTACACATAGAGGCAGCGATTTAAAAGCCTATTATTAGAGAGCGGGAATGCCCCATTGACATGTCAATATTTCATTGTCATAACGGCGAGAATAATAAAATTCCAAGAACAGAATCACACCAACAACGGCGAGATAGTTAAGAGTCGCACCTTAGTGTTTGTGCATGTACCGTAATTTGCACATAATTCTCATATAAATAGGAACATGCTAATTTATCTCATTTAGAATTTTAAACAGGCAATATAGAAAGGAAAAAATAAGCGCTAGCTAAGTGTTTAACGGTAATACGCAGACAGGTTGCGTTGAACGCGTTAAATAGGCAAAACATTAACTGTGTTCCTTGTGTTGGTGCAATGACGTAAGATTTAATGAATCACTCCTGCTCCCGGGTGAACAGTCATGAAACTCGCGTACTTATTGTGTAAACAGCCGAGGAGGCGCAGCGTAAATCGCGGTCTGCGTTTGTTATCGTAGTGCACATGTGCGCGCTTCAACGCTCGAAAGTCGAGAGGCCGTATTTGCCGCAGCAAAAAAAGTCGTGACGTACTGTTTTCGAATTTTCTCCGGGTTTTTGTTGCTACGTGTTTTCCTAGTTTGTGGCATCAGCGCGCACTTCTCCGCGCACCACAAGAAACAGCGTCCGGGTTGAGTGGGGGCAGCAACCGACGGAAGGGGAGAGTTGTTGTCGCAGGGGAACGTGATTGTGCGGTAGTCCATGTCTCATGTGATGCGAGTGAACAATAGAAATAAGGAGCCCAAAAAGGCTTCCGTTCCTGCGGAAACAAAGCAGCGACTTTGCTGAAATACGTGTGAAACAATTGCATAAGACAATTGAATGTGAGTGAACGTAGGGCGTGTGTGCTGCTACGTCACGCGCGCATTTGTTTAGACGCGCAGCGCCCATTGGTCGATACAGCTACGGTACACACGTGATGTGGCGGCTGTGAAGCGTGTGCGACGGCGGCGAAGGGCGACTAGAGGCAGCACGGGGTGGTGTCCAGCTCCAGGTGCAGAAAGCCACGGTGTGAATGCGGCCCACACGAACCGGCCCCAGCACGAACCTCCATGGACGTCACCGCCTGATATCGAATGGTGACAAGTGAAGGTACCTCAGCCGCAGCCCCCCGCGTCCCATCCTACCTGCTTCTTGCTCTCCTTGCAGGTACGATCATCCAACAAACGTGACTGGAAACAAAAGCTATAATTTGCGTTGCGTGTGTGAGTGTGCTTTTGTATCGCGAAACCCTTTCACCAGACTGTAGTAGGGTTTTAGCGCACGGGAAACCCCGTCGGCAGTCAAACCTCCATGGCTCAAGGAAAACGGGGCCACCAGAAGTTGGTACACAAAGGTGTCCGTTATGGCCACGTTATCCTGGCGAATTTAGCTCATATTGACGTACTACAGCGTTGCCATTTCGTAGCACGCCATCGGCATATCACGGTAGCTTCGCACGCGCTAGCTTTTGTTTTGAAACAGAAATCAAAAGCTCAGTATCAGTCGAACAACTTTCCACATTGATAAGCACAACCAACCACTTCTGCTAACATAAAAATTTTGGTTTACTGCTTATAGTATTTGTTTTAGAGATGATTAATATTAAAAAAATATAAATTATGACACATGACGTACACGTGTTCATTGGGTCATTTAAAACAATCATTGCGAAAAATTAGGTAAGTTTGTTTGGGCAAATTAGGCCCAACAATTGGATGATGTGCACTCGGGCAGGCGAACGAAGGCGTACATAATTTTTTTCTAAACAGATTTTTGATTTAGTATACTTTTTATTGTGTTATTAATAAAGCTTGTATAAACGCGACAACGTTGTCGGTGTACGGTCAATGTAGCAAGGTGTCTGGTGCACGCGGGCTGGTGCAGCCGAAATTAGTCCTTAACGAGCCGGCCCGAAGAGCGAAACAAATGCTACCGCGTGAGGAGCTGGTCAGCGAATCCAGCCGAACGGGGCCGATTAGAGCACGTGCTCGAGGTAAACGTACTCCGTGCCACGTGGAGGGGCGTCGGTGCCATAACACTATTTGCGTTATTTTTTCTGCAAATTTGAGCTGAGCGACTATTGCGAAATGTTGTTCTCGCTTTTCCCAGTTGCACTCCGTGGGCGTACGTGTTTTCTGCACGGCTATTGCGGTTATTGCTTTGAGCTTCGGGTTTGAATCATACTGTCCAAGGTGGCCGTGACCTACCTACCTGTGCGGACATGCTGCGACTCGCTCTCACTTCCCCGAAGAAGAAATTAACGCGAACTTCCGATTTTCTTTGCAGTTCGGCTCCCCGCCAGGAGGAGACGATGAGTTTGGATACCCTGCTAGAAGCGGCGCGGTATTTGGAGCTCCAGGAGCTGAAGGAGCAGCAGCAGAGGCAGGCTCTGGCTCCCCTCGTTCGGACTCACCCGCAGCCCACGCCTCTTCCGCCGCAAACGCAACCAACTGCGATTGTAAAACCTAAACAAGGTCAGTTCTGTGTTGCTTTTTCCTTTAATTTTAATTCCAAGCAAGGAGAATTGCTTTACATCGTACTGGAAAATAATCGGCGAAGAAGAGGTTTTTGGCCGTAATTACTTAATTAATACATTTTTCTCGTATCGGTGACCTAATTAGAACGACACGTGCAGTTAGAAACAGCAATTATTTATCACGTTGTGTTTCTTAAACTACTTCGTAGTGATCTCACCTTTATTTTTATTAATCTTTTGTTTTTAATTGTTATGGCATTTGTTTTCAACATTTTTATCATTTGTTTTTCAACATCTTTATCGTTTGTTTTTCATTTATGATAAATGAATACCTACTAATTGAAATGAAATATATTGAAATTGGATTAACCTTGCAAAACCTGTATATATATAACCTTAAAGTACCTTCGCATATAAATTAAATTTGACATAAACAGTATTAGGGCATAATAGTTGAATGTGCAATAAAAACAATTGCATTACTCATTCTTTTATTTATGCTGTAATAAATGTAATTTTTGCACCATAATAGAATCTTGAGCTGGTCCGAGTCAATCCAAAGATATTTTATACGATTTCCGGTATGATTTAAAGGAAATTCCCTCATACAATGTTCACAATTTTCCTGCTGTCGATGCCTTTTCAATGTGTCCTTAATGACGCCTTGGTCACGCGTTAATTTATCTTATCGGCAATGCACAAAATTGCCGATATACTGGACAACTTTTTGTCTTGATTTTCATGGATGATGAGTAAATCGGAATTATTGAAGTAGAACGATTGCATTACTTCTTAATTTATTTATACACTAATAACCGCAACTCTTTGCACTAGAATAACAAATAAAAGCAACTGTGTATATCAACAACAAAATAGTTTAAATATGATTCTTGGTTATGAGGTTATGTCACGTTAGCAAACCATTTACACGATTTCCGGGAAATGTTTAAAAGAAATCACCTCGATGTTTATAATTTGTTGCTAATATAGGTTGAGTTTTTTTTTTATATGCTGGTGTTGTTTTTGTCCTTAATGAGGCCCTGACACGTTGCAATTCAGAAATCTACATTCTGGGTAATGCACAAAATTTCAGGCATACTGCTCTAACCTCACCCTTTCTGTCTTCCTTTTTGTCATTTGTTTATACTTTTTGTCATTTAATTATACTTTTTGTCATTTGTTTATACTTTTTGTCATTTGTTTATACTTTTTGTCGTTTGTTTATACTGTTTGTCATTTGTTTATGCTTTTTGTCATTTGTTTATACTTTCTGTCACTGTCTTTCTCGTATGACAAACAGGTGGTAATCATACAAAAAGAAAAAAACTTGCATTACATATATTTTCATTTATGCATTACTAAATGTAATTTTTAGGTACTAAACCTAACCTAATTTTTTTGTCATTTGATTTTTTCATGTATGATGAACAACTTTTTATAAAAAAAAATTCTTCCGTTGCTTTTTGCAAAAAAAAATGTAATTGAAATCTACTATATAAACACCAAATAGTTTAAATGTACTTCCTAGTCATCTAAAAATTATTTATGGAGTCATGCATGTTAGCCTATCAATTTACACGATGTCTGTGAAAAATTTGAGGTTAGTTATCTCGCATATTTTTAATTTGTAGTTTGATAACATTTCTTGAAATCTTTAGTATTATAATCGTCCGGCTACCTCCTATTTCAATTTGCCCTTCTTATTCCGTTTTTTTTCTATCTCCTAATGAAGTTCAGCTAACATGATAATTTTCAATGTTGATACCGCTTTTTTTGGACAAATCTGTAAAATTGTAGTTAAACAATTCAGACAAGTTTCGTAATAAACACCGCTGCCCTTAGTTAGGCCCTAATCATGGGATAATTCAGAAACTTGCTATATTGGTAGAGCAGATACTTCTGCATACTACTCTAACCTCACTATTTTTTGTAATTGTATTAAACAATTTTGTTAGGTTTTTTTATGATAAGCAAGCGGTAATTATTGTAAAAAAGTGTATTACCTATATTTTTATGTGCGCATTACAAAATACAACCTTTAGGGACTTATTGCTCTAACCTAGCCTCACTTTTTTGTTATGTTATTGTCACCGTTTTCATTTGTTATATGTTTTTATATATACTGAATAAGCGAAAATTAGAAAAACCATTACTTTAATTACTTCTGTTATTTATGTATTACTAAGGGTAACTAGTTTGCACCCCAGTTGCAAATAAACTCTACTATATAAGCAACAAATTAGTGTAAATGCGCTTGCTAGTCAGTTATGGAGGCGGTCGTGGACTAGAGGCCAGCGCATTAGGTGTGGGGTTCAATCCCCAGTATCGGAACGTCGGATTATTATCAGCGAGATAATCTGCCTAGTAAATTTTCCCTAGAGTAGAAGTATTTACACTTCCCGTGGTTCGGAGCCCACGGTAGGCTGTAGGTCCTCTATGTCTGTGGTAGTTTAAATCGCGCAACACAGGCATAGGAGAGAAGATCGCTACATATAATAAGCGACAAAGTTCTCGAAGAAGTCAAATTTCATTCTAACAGTTGAAACGATTCCTATATGTTATTTATAGCTAAGATTACCTTTCTTTAACTATTTTTAGTCGTTTGTTTTGCATATTTGCAAAATAAATGGTACTTACTAGATTAAAACGATACTGTTATATTATTTACGCATTAATGAATATAATTGTTTACACTGCAATTGCAAATGACAGCTATATAAACAACAAAATAGTTGCTTCCTAGCAAGTACTATATGCAAGGTCATATACGTTAAGTAAACATTCCACATGTAAATTATTTAAAGCAAAGTGCCCCACAGGTCTTTAATTTGCAGCATATTTAAGTTATCGTAATAGGATCGAATGGAGACAATGATTTAATTATAAACTTTGGGAAACCACTTACAACCCCGATATTTAAAACTTCTATTGCTGACTTGGTTAAGGACTCATCTCCAGCGGTATTCTTCAGCCAAACCACTTTAGTTAGTTGAAGTTCCTATTGAAGATGACAACTTGTTTGTCGAAATACGAATAATGTGGTGGTGGTAACGGGTTTTCCAAAGATTATATTTAGGTTGCTGATTTTTCTCAAGTTTTTCGAGATTTAAATTTTCCGATGCGCCTCCTTATTTATCCTTAATAAGGCCCTGATCGCATGTTTTTGCAATGGATAAATGGTAATTATTGCAATAAAACAACAAGTAAAAAATTCAACGTGATTTCCGGTCAATTGCAAAGTTTTTGCTAAGTAATGCATTTTTTAAAACAATTTTTACGAATTCCTTGTGGAATACTCCAACCTAACTTTTTTTAAATTTGTTTTTCATTGTTTTCTTTCATTTGTTTTTTATGTATGATCGTCCTTGCGGCGGCTACAACTCCTAGCCACAAGCCAATATATGACAGATCGTATTATATTCGAATATGGTAGAATTACAATGTTTTAGCAAGATAGAGAAGAGTTATTTAATAAGTTAATTTCTGTGGTGTAAAACAGCAGAAGACATTAATTGTTTGTGGATAAATATAAAGTACTGGCATTTTATGAACGAAATGTAATTTTTTGTATTAAAATTGGAAATTAAAACTGCATATGAACTACAAAATAGTTTAAATACGTCCTTAGTTATCATAAATAAGGCCCTGATTTCCGGTCAATTGCAAAGTATTTACTAAGTAGTGCATTTTTAAAGAATATTTGCGAATTCCATGTGTAATACTCCAACCTAACTGTTTTGTCATTTGTTTTTCACTGTTTTTTGTCATTTGTCTTTCACTGTTTTTTTTTTAAATTTGTTTTTCACTGTTTTCTTTCATTTGTTTTTTATGTATGATCGTCCGTGCGGCGGCTACATATCCTAGACACAAGCCAATATATGACAGGTCGTATTATATTCGAATATGGTAGCATTACGATGTTTTTAGCAAATATAGAGAAGAGTTATTTAATTAGTTAATTTCTGTGGTGCAAAACTGCAGAAGTTATTGAATATTTCTGGATAAATATAAAGTATTGGCATTTTATAAACGAAATGAAATTTTTTGTATTAAAATTGGAAATTAAAACTAGCGTATGAACTACAAAATATGTAGTTTAAATACGTCCTTATTTAAGGCCCTGATCGCGTGTTGTTTTTATACGTGTTTTTGCAATGGATAAATGGTAATTATTGCAATAAAACAAGTAAAAAATTCAACGCGATTTCCGGTCAATTGCAAAGTTTTTGCTAAGTAATGCGTTTTTTAAACAATTTTTGCGAATTCCATGTAGAATACTCCAACCTAACTTTTTGTCATTTGTCTTTCACTGTTTTTTGTCATTTGTTTTCCAGTGTTTTTTTTTAAATTAGTTTTTCACTGTTTTCTTTCATTTGTTTTTTATGTATGATCGTCCGTGCGGCGGCTACGTGCCCTAGCCACAAGCCAATATAATACAGGTCGTATTGTATTCGAATATTGTAGAATTACGATGTTTTAGCAAGTACAGAGAAGAGTTATTTAATTAGTTAATTTCTGTAGGTAAAACTGCAGAAGACATTGATTATTTCTGGATAAATATAAAGTATTGGCATTTTATAAACGAAATGTAATGTTTTGTATTAAAATTAGAAATTAAAACTAGCATATGAACTACAAAATAGTTTAAATACGCCACTGAATCAAATTACTGTATGTTTTCCAAATTATGTACACGATTTCTGTGAGAGATTTAACAATATAAATTCCATGTGATCGTATTAAAATTAATGACGTTTCCTCAAATATTCGGGTGTTACAATTTTTCCTAATGAGGCCCTGAACACGAGTTCATTCAGTAATCTACCTTATCACTAATGCACAAAATTCCCATCATAATATTCTAACCCTACTTTTTGTTGTCTTCTGCCAGTTAGTTGCAAACCAACGTTATGATTTTGACATTACACCGTCCCCTCGATTCTAAATTGCAGCAAGAAGATAATTAAGGAAAAAAGGGGCTTAATTAAGAAAGTTAATTTTGAGTTTTCAAACGCTAATTTGTATTTTTTTCCAGAATCGCTTGCTATTACACAACTTCACCAACAGCAGCAGCAGCAACAACAACAACCACTGCAGCAACAACAGCAGCAGCAGCCGCCTCCTCAACAACAATCTCAACAAAGAGTGATACAAAACAGTTTTGACATTATTAATCCTCTTGTGATCGATGAGGGCGGCGAGCAGAAACGTAAGCAACCTCCTCTGGTGTTTCGGTCTGGGACGAGGGAGGTTCATAACAAACTTGAGAAGCACCGCAGAGCCCACCTCAAAGGTAAATATTAGGGAATTGAGTACCACAAACGATGTGTAGCACGAGATTGTTGGATTTCTTTCATTGTAGTGTTTTATTCGAATTGCTTAGGTCACTTTTAGTAAACTTGATGTGGTTTATTAGAATGAAACATTAAAGTATGAATTGTTAAGGGATTCTGTGGGAAGTGTCGTAAAGTTTTGTATCTTGAAGGCAAAATTAACAGATTAGCAAAAAAAAACTGACCGGTTCAATATGTGTAATTAATTAGAAATTAATACAATTCAAACTTTAATATTATACATAAATGTGTATTGTAGGACTCTGGTTTCGTTTTAGTATTGTCTATATTTTGTCTGTATATACAGTACCTACAATTGGTTTTATACGTCATAGGATATATCTGTACGATTAAGAGCGTTAAGCAAAAAAGTTTAAATTGGAGAGTTAGTGTACAGTAGAAGCTTGTTAAGGTGGTAAATTCAAAACAACCATTGAGAATTATGTTGCTGTTTAGATAATTACAGATAGGGAATTAATGAGCACGACAAGGAAGTCATTGGCAACTAATAATGAAATTTAAAAGAATTAATCCTTGTTACACTCATTTCTAAAGGATACCCTGTATGTAATAGAGTTGAAATAGACAGTGTGTTTTATAAAAAGGGCCCCAAGACTGTAACTACTTTACTTGTTTATGTCTTTTTCATATTCTGATGATGCCTAATGTTTTCTGTGCTGAAATTTTTCATGACTTTGTTTAACTTGCTTTTTATAGTTTTTTTAAGCGATTTTGGGGATAATTTTGTACTTTTCCTCTACTAAAACTAGATTTAGTTATGCAATGAAGCCCTAGAAAGCCTGTAAGAAATAAAGCTTGACAAAAAATCAAGAATTAAAGAATTTCTTATAGCTTCACCGTAGCTTCAACAGTTCAAGAAATTAGTTACCATGAAATTGTAGAAAACATATACCATCTGTTTTACCAAATAGGTCCCAATCCCTAGGGCTATATTATGATATTTAAAAAAAATGTAACATAGCAAAGGTGAGACCTTAAGCCTTGGAACTAAAAAACACAAAATGAAACAGTCCCTTGCAATTTAACAGTTTGTAGAAGTAATATGTAATCGCATTGTATTTATTTTATCTGTAATAAACCTGGTAAAACAAATATATTTTGCGAATTTGACGGATATGTTACTGCATAGAAGGCAACTCCGAGATTAAAGTAGAAATTAACTTTAAAATAGCAAAAGCAATCCCAACTTTTGAAGCAACATATTGACTAATTAATCAAAGTTACTCATTTTATCAGGTTTATTCTAGATAAACTGAACACGACTTTGTAAAGTGCAAGTGAAATATTAAAGCTATCGCTTGTTTAATTGTAAAAGCACTTGTTTCATTTTACATTGTTTTGATTCCATGCTCTATGGTGGCAGTGTTCGTTGTTTCATCTCTCAAAATTGTTATAATATAGTAGCCATATTAAATTTCACTGTAGGGCTTTAAAAAGGTTGTTATCTAGGAATTTTAATAGCATAAAACTTGCTACAACATCCAATTTGTGAAATACAACTCACTTTGTATTATTCAGAACTGAATTAGAAATTTTCACAGACCTTGAACCTGTATTTAAGCAAATAGTTTGTTATTTAGAATAAAGGCAGATTTTTTGGTGGTTTAAACATTGTAAAATATTGTGTCACACGCCATTTGTTGTAAATTTGTTTAAAATGTTTGAAAATCCCTTTTTCAAATTGATTTGTGCAGGTTATTCAAACAAACCTTTTGAGTTCACTAACAAGAAGAAGCTGGAATTTTGCGTTTTGGTTTTTCATAATGAAGGCCATTTTGGCTCAACATATTTTCAAATACACGTTATATTATTGATATTAATCTTTTAAGATGATTTTTTATGTTATTAAGGCAAGTGTGGTAAGACAAAGAATTTTCTGAACAAAGTGTATTCACAAAATTGAGAAATTCTGTCTGTGACCATGCGCAAGTAGGTCATAATTACGTTTACATCTTAAGAAAACTGTCATATTAGTCGTGTGACTGTGGATAATACGTATAAATGCAATAATTTGCAACAGTTAAGAAATGAACGAATTAGCAAGTTTGATGTAATTTCCAGTGCACCAGACGCCGAGTTCGTTGGCAGTTGTTATTCTATGGTAGAATTTGCTTTATTTAGTCGAAATATATAGCAGAATCAAGGTTTAATAATAATTGTTAACTTTAATTTGTTGACGTCGTCGTGTATTGTATTATTGTTTTGTGGTTCCGTGTACGTTTTTTGGTTTATAAGTGATAAGTGTGGCGTGGGTTAGCGTCGGCGCAACGGCGTAAACATGTAGTAAAACATTTACCTCTGCTCTCTGTGATCATCAATGGATACTAAAAAGTGCTCGTTTGCGCTTCGATCCGGCGCAGATCTGGACGAAATCTGTAGATTGAATATACAGAATTTTGTACGAAAGTCATGAAAAAATTACAGCCTAGAAAAAATTAGTTATCATCAGATTATAGAAAAGACAAAATCTAATAAAATGTTTGTAGTCTTAGGGCCCCCAAAACATGTATGACACGTACCAGAATTTTTTTAGTAATTGTGCCCTGTAAGTATGCGCAAATATGTTAAAATTTTTCTGTGGTTCTGTTTACGTTTTCTGGTGTTTATAAGATATTTTAATTGTGCACAGAGTTAGTGTAAACGTGCGGTAAAGCATTTACCTCTGCCCTCTGTGATCATTGATGAACACTAAAAACTACTCGTTTGCGCATCGATACGGCGCAGATTTGGAACAAAATCTATAGATTGCTTATCAAAATTTTGTACAAAAGTCATGAAAAAGTTACAGCACAGAAAAAATTATTTATCATCAGATTATAGAAAAGACAAAATCTAATAAAATGTTTGCTTGGAAGCCCTAAAACGAGTATAATATGAACCAGAATTTTTTGAGAAATTGTGCGCTATGAGCTTGCACAAATATGTTAAAATTTTTCTGTGGTTCTGTTTACGTTTTTTGGTGTTTATAACATTTACCTCTCCGCCTTCTGTGATTATTGATGAACATTAAAAACTATTCATTTGCTCATCACTACGGCGCAGACTCTGAACAAAATCTGTAGCTTTTCGAGCATGAATCTACGGAATTTTGTACAAAATTCTGTGTCGTGTTATACTAGCCTTATATACTATTTCAATTTTTATTTCAATTAAAGATTGAACCATTTCTAGAGTGCTTCGACTTTCTCAAAAAGCAACTTCCCGCTCAAGTAGACGAAAAGAAGACCTCCAACCTTAGCATTCTGCATTCGGCGCTGCGCTACATCCAGTGTCTGAAGAGGAAAGAGCGCGAGCTGGAGCACGAAATGGAGCGGCTCGCGCGGGAGAAAATATCCGCGCAGCAGAAGCTTGCGGTGCTCAAGAAGGAAATTGCAGCACAGTGTGACAATGTAGATTTTAGTACGCTGCTACCGGAGCAACTGTCAACAACTCCTCTTCCAAATTCCACCGAGCCAAAAGTGCAGGAAACGCCCCCTCCGGCAGAGCGAGTGTCTATTTCGCAGTTGCCAAAACAACAGCCAATCCCCAATGGCATTAAAGAAGTGAGTTTTATAAACTCTTTAATTTTCGTAGCTAATTTACAAGTAAGTTGTATATGATGGTCGGGGCGGTTGGACTAATACAAGGCGGCTAATTACTCGTAAATTTTTTTTAGGGAATATGTTTATGATAATTATACTGAGTAGGTAAAAACCTATGGCAGGCATAGTGGTGTTATTGGTTTTTTTCCAATGTGTACTCTTTTTGAGAAATTACATCCTCTTTTTTTTATTATTTTAAATGGAATAGCCTGTACATTTGATGTTTTTTTTATTGATTCTGTCCCGTAAACAAAGGTGCGCAACAATCACTCGCAGCTGCCCTTATAGGAATCTTCACATTACTTTTAACAGAGATCAAAATAAAATAGAGTTGAGTTTTTAGCAAGGCATTTAATTAAATTAAAGAAGCGGACAAAATACATGTAAAATGGTCAAATGGCTATAATTTGGTAACGAATAAAGATCAACATTATTTAAAAAAACAAACACAGTTAGAAACGGACAATCAAAATATTAAACAAAGTCACGCACAGGTGAACCCAACATAATAAAATCTAGGCTAACAATACCTGAAAAAAAGGTACTGCAGAAAGACCTTGTACACGCAGTATTTTCTTATATCGCTAAAGTTCGTCGAATCACTCTTATCCTACAGGCAAAATATAAACTAGATGCACAAGATTTCACAATCAACGGCGTGCGTTTCAAGCGGCTTCCCCTCGGTAAACTAAATGGAGCAGCTGAACTGTGGCTAACAAAAGGTTTGAAAATTTATCTTTTTAATGGAAAATTGGCAAATTAGTCCCTGGGTGTAGTGGTGGAGTTTTACAGTTAGCTTCCTTCGAAACCGCTTGCTTTTGTCGGATTTTTCAATATTATGTCATACGACGAAATTTTCCAAATCGGTACTTTAGGCGATCTTTTCGGGAAACCGAATATTCCCCGTGAATGGTGCCGCAGAAAGCAAAAGGAAAGGTAAATTACACTGATTTGGATGCTTGGGGGTAATTTTGAATCGCGTAACACTCAGGTCGAGAGCTAGAGCCTGACTACAGTCTTCTCCCCGCACGTAACAGTGTGTAGACCTGGGTTAAAGTTGCGTTTGCAGAAAGCTAAATAAACGTTGCGCATACAGGGTGCGTTCAATAAAAGCGGCCGACCGTCAAACTATAAAAAAATTTAAAGTTTATTACAATTGGGTAGTTCCAATTTTAAAAGATTAGATTTCCTTGAAATGGAATTCTTTGATGGTTATGTTTTGTGTGGTAATAATAGAAAAAAAAAGGGAATGCTTTCTAAACCGCTTATTCAATTAAACTTGGTAAATTTTTTATTAAAATGAAATTCTGCTCGTAGATTTTTCCACGAAATAAATTTGTACGCAGCTTTTTGTTCAAAAATATCAATTTGGTTAATTAAATTCCTGCTGACAGACCTGGTAGCTAAAGCATTCAAAAAACTTTCGTAAAAAGCTTTTTACACGTTTTATTTATTTATTTATTTATTTAAGAACAAAACAGGCACCGCCTAATTACAATGTTCCCTTAAAGTAAAAGTATTTCAATATTTGGCATTGGCTTATAATGCCTACATACCTAAAGCTAACGTAGAGCAGTCAAACGCCCAAGAATACCATGTCAGAAGTACTTAGAATTTCCATTAATGTTGTTTTGAAGTTTTTTTCCGTCATTGAGACGGATAATTAGCGTTAATTACATTAAATATTGAACATACTTTAATAATTGGAGACCTTTTCTTATGATTAACTCCGGAATTGGGAATATGAGAAAGTATACGACTTCTAGATCGGTAAGCTGGTACATAAAAAGAAATTTCCGCTAATAATTCTGAACAATTAGTTTTCATATTTACTTAATAACACTAGTTTACAAATAATTAAAAAAATTTTGCGCGCTAGGTGCTACTTTTCTTATGGACTTTGGCCCTCTCAACTCGAAAATCGCATTAAAAATTTTTTTTATGGATACGTTTTCGAAATATAAATTTTTTAAATTTTTTTGGTGGGATTTCGACTATTTGGGGCATATCTCGAGTTACGAAAGACCAATCTCCTCACTCGACACATCAAATTAAAGACAATTAAATTACGGATAAATGTTACCTACATTGTTTTTCAGTCGCTTCGGTAGTTTCAATGCAAGGAGCGGTACTATGAGACAAAAATGTGTTTTTGTGGCCCATATAAACATTGAAAATTCGTTCTATCGACGTGGAAAATTAGAAATCGTAAGATAAAAATTGTACTTTATTTTTTACGTAAAGTTTGGACTTTTACGAAGAGAAAAAGGTATTAACGATGAAAATCTATGGATTTATTGCTTCTAAGTTTTTATATCCGTTTTATATCTGTGTCCAGATGTCTGTATTTTTCTTTTATTCTCTTCGTTGTCTTCTCCATAATAATTATGAATAATAGGGGGCTTAGGCTGTCGCCCTGCTTGATGCCTTTCTTCATTTCAAACACCTCCGATCTCTGCCCTTCCAATTGTACCCTCCCTTTAACTGTTCTATAAGCACTTCTTATTGCTCCTATCAGATTCTTGTCCACTTCTAGATCCTTTAAGGTCCTCCATGTTTCCCTTCGGTCTACTATGTCAAACGCAGCCCTCAGATCTGCGAATGTTAGATACAATTCTTCTCCTTCTTCTATTTTCCTTTCGATTATGTTTCTGATTATATATATATATATATATATATACTGTCTCCTGTTTGTCTATTCTGCCTGTTCTTCTTCTAATATTGGTTCTATATGGTTCCTTAGTCTTTTCTCTAAGATTTTTGTGTAGATTTTAAAGCTAGTTTGGGCTAAACATATTGGCCTGTAATTTTCGCAATGCGATTGCAGTCCTTTCTTGTAAATTGGTACTATTAGGTTGTTTTCCCAATCCCTCGGTATTCTCTGCTCTTCCCATACTTTTCCAAAAACATTCTGTTCCTCTTTGGCCCATCCATTTTAGGATCTCTGGGGATAGGTCATCCTCCCCGCTGGCTTTACCTATTTTTATTTTTTTGATAGCGTCTTCTACTTCTTCCCTCTTGATTGTTTGTTCCACATTTATTTGTTGTATTATGTTTTCTTCCGGGTCTACTGTCGTGTTGTACATATTTTCATAGTAATTTTTCCATGTTTCTAGGATTTCCTTTGTATCGGTTTGCATTTGTCCCTGGTTATTTTTTATTGCTCTTGTGTCCTTCCTTTTATCTCCTCTTAATCTCTTTATTCTCGTCCAGAACTCTCTGGTATTCATTTTATGTAGCTCTGTTATTTCTTCCCCCATCTTCCTCCTGGAATTCCTTTTTTCTACCTTAATTATTTCTTTCACTACGTTTCTTCTTCTTTTGTATTCTTCTTTATCTGCCATTTCTTTTGTTTGGATGTATCTTTTCCATGCTGTCTTCTTTTCCTTTACCATTCTTCTTATTTCTTCTGTCCACCAGCTTGTCATTTTCGTGTGTTTGTTATGTTTTCTTGTCCCACATGTCTTTTCTGCTGCTTTCTTCAGTGTTTCGTTGAAGGTTGTCCATCTTTCCTCTATTGTCCATGCAGCTTGGAGGTTTTCCTTTCTTTGTAGTTCTTCGTCTATATCTTTCTGGTATTTTTCTGGTATTTTTCTCTTCTTTCTGCATTTTTGAGTTTGTTTATTGCCAGCTTACTATACTTTCTTCCTTCTTGATTATTGGTTAGCCTGGTGTGGTAATTTGTTGTTACTAACCTGTGTTGCGTTATGCGTACCGATTTCCGCTTCTTTCTTTGTTTCCGTTATTTGTATCTTCTCTGCTAAGTCTTGTGTGTACGTTATGTAGTCTATTATACTTTTGGCTCCACGTTCTTCTGCTACAAAAGTATATTTGTCCTCTATGTTCCTATGTTCCAGTCCCTCATTATTATTGTTTTCTGATTCTCTTCTTTCATTTCATCTTGCAGATGTTGTAGGTTCGAGTAAAAGTCTGCCATTTCCTCCTCAGTTGTTCCTTCTACGGGTGCATAGATCTGGATAATGTTTACTGTTTCTTCAAGTTTTATAGTTATTGCTACTATTCGAGAGTTTATGGTCCTGACCTCACTTATTCTTTTGTTTATTTCCTCAGTTGTTATTATGCCTACGCCTTCCTTCGCTCTTTGTTCCGGTGCCACTCCTGAGTAATGTAGTGTATAGTTATTTGTTAATCGTGTGCTTCCCTTACCTTTCTTCTTATATTATTATATATTATATCATTAACAAAAATTAAAAACAAAAGAGGCCCAGCTACCTTGTGGCACCCCAGATTGCATTTTGTATTTGTCCGAACAATTCCCTTGGATGTTGACATACTGCAATCGATTTTGGCAATATTTTGCTCCGAAGGGGAGCAAAACTTAAAATTGTCAATTTTCGGGAAAAATGGACCATCTTCGAAGGGCCACGGCTTGGTCCCTATAGGGTTTATAGAGCTGTGGTTGGGCTTAAATTGCTGCAAATTTAATTAACTTTAAAAAGTACTAAGATTTGTTTGTCGCAAAACGCATAGTTTATGACTTTTAGAGCCAAATGTCAAAAAAGTCTCAAAATATCGCAGTTTTTCGCGTGGTGCGCAGCGAGCACAAGTTTTTCGAAGGTGCAAATTTGGATTCACACTACCCTAAGTGGTCCATACAACATACCAAAAAATCAGAACTACATCATGCTTTCCGAATTTAGCCTTTTTTAGTGTCGATTTCAATTGGGCTATAAGGGAAATACTTTTGTCAAAAACAGAATCTCTTGTAATATGTCACAATGATGTGAGGAATTCTGCGTAATCTACCCTGGATCTGATATCCTTCCCTTTTTTCAT
>JABXWE010010841.1:0-23390 GCA_014611495.1 Limonius californicus | reverse complement strand
TTTCGTTCCTGTTCTAAATGAATTGCTTTCTGTTTTTTTTTTTAATTTTAACCCTATATTCTTTTTTTGCATGCTCAAAGAGATTTAAGTATGTTTTCTATATACTTCCTAACTAATAGTAATAAAATAACTCTTCTGGTTTTCGGTGGAGACGCAGCAAGTTAGTCGACCTACTGTCTGCTCTTCCATAATTTTCCATAATTTTTCAATATCGGCTATTTATGTTACACTCTACCAGTTTCCTAATCTTTTCTCAGTTGTCCTTCTCGCGTCACCTTGCCATGTTTTCCTAGGTATTTCCGTCTTTCACTATCCTGTTATCGTAAGGTCTTTTTGATAATCTCATCCATGTAAAGAGTATTGTCTAACGACTGCTTTTGGTTGTGCGAAACTTTGTGTTCCATAGATTGTACATTTAAGTTTTGTCTGTTTATTACATTTCTGATTCGGTCTAGTTTTGTGCTGCGTTTAATTTTACCTAGACATTTGACCTGTTAATCGCAAGTTTACCTCTTTGTCTATTTGTTATAGTTCTTAACTTGCTCACTGGGGAAGCAATTTTCTTATAGATACCAACCTTTACTGCTTTTCGTATTCCTTTCGTGATTGCATTGAGTATCCCCCGTATATCTTTAATTATTTGCTCTGTTTCCCTGCATCTTTCCTTTATTATATTTTTATACGACTCCTAGGAACTTATGTTTTCTCAATCCTCAATAACTACTGTAACCTCTAGTGTCACCCTTCATGTTTATTGATGTTATTCTTCGCCGTTGCCAGTCAAGTTCTGTATTTTCTTCCCCTCTCCTCATATTTATTACATGTGATAATTTGTCGCAAATTTTAACATTTCTATAGAATATATTATCGTTCTTACATCTTTTGTTATTGCTCGGTCGAGTTTTTCCTTATTATATATGGAATCCTCGCAGTTACTGATTTTCCACTCATGTCCCTACCACTGCTGCAATTTATCTGCCCTTGTTAATTTCATAAAGTATCTTTTCTACACTTCCATTATTGCCTTTCCCATGTTTAACATTTTACGTTTTTTATCCTTTTATATTTCTGATCATTGCATCTTTTTGCCTAAGCTATATATATCATCACTCTCTAATATCCTTTTTGGGGTTTCTACGTTGGTATTTTTCTGCAGATCCTTTATTTCTACTAACATTTTTGTGTTCTTCGAAATCTTCCAGCGTTCTTGGATTAGGATATGCTTCTCATTTCCGTTGCTTATATTATTTTTATTGCTGTGCACGATTTTGCTTCTGCGTCTGCAGTCGAACCTCTATAATTACATTTTTTTACTACTCGGATTAGAAGCTGTTTTCCGACAAAATGCCAATTCAAATGTTCATATTTTTATATCGATAACTCGAATTTCAGTGTGATAAGTCAAAACTTCTTATAATTCCCTAAACGAGGTTTGCTAGTAAATATTTCTGTAACTGAAACTTAAATTTCTCAGAAATAATTGCGTGTTTCAGCACAAGGTTAATTAATTAATTAGAGGTGGACTTTGTCCAGAAGACTTCCATAAATTGCCTGATATATGGCAGTCTTCCGAACAATGTCCATTTACACTTTCGGCGATATGGTATGTCAATTGAAGCTAAATAGTATAGTATAGCATTCATTGTAGACATCGCCCAGCACGTATTTTCCGATCTTGTAATATAATAAAGATTAAATATGTATGTAAGTATTTAGCTATTTTCGATAACTCAAATTATTTTTGATTTTCCCTCAACTTATCAAGGTTCAACTATATTTAATTTTAAGTTTTTCCAGTTTTCGTATAGTGTAGTGCCTGTATGTTCTTCGTAGACTTATTTTCCAGTACAATGCTCCAATCTCTGGTATCTTCAATTTATTGTTGTTTGTCCTTTCCTTTCTTGATTACCGTTTGGTTCTTTTCTCAGTTGACTACTACTTTCTATTTCATACGTGTAAGATAAGGTAGTGCACATTATCGATCTGTTTCTTGTTTGACTTTGCCATCCTTAACCATTGCCCCATAGTGTACTGCATTGTTTTTGTTCCTTTACTGTGTATTCCTCATCGAATTTGCTTTTGGTGGTGTATTATTTTGTATTTCCTAAAGATTGACCTTTATTATCTGCCATTATGTAGTCTTATTTCTCTAAATGCTTGAAAACTTATTATTCGTGAGATTTTTTCGTATCATGTTTTGAAATATTCAAACAAGAGCGATTTGTGGCGTTGAGTGAAATAAAATTTGCTTATAGATTGGAACTTTAAGTAAAAAATGTTTGTTTTTATAACACAGTTCTTGAAATAAAAGATGCTTGTCGCAATTTTATACTTTTCTACACAAAACTGCCTTTGTTTGCGTACATCTTCCTTTTTTCTTAAATTCCCTGAAACATAATTTTTCAATCCTGTGTTTCTCGCTTTCTTACATTTAAATAATATCGGTTTAATTTTAATTTGCAATTAATTACTCTATTGATTCTTTCTTGCGCGTAAAAAAATTGAATCTATTTGTGTCTCGTATAAAACTGATACCCATCTCTTAGCAGCTTTGTGGGTTAAACGAGACATTATTACTCATATTACTCATGCTAAATTAATGATTCGTTCTATTTCAGTTCACTTTCATAAATGTTCAAGTGGATAGTAGTTTTAACAACTCTTAAAGTAACACTTGTATTTACAAAAACCATCCACTATAAAAATAAACAACGTGTTTTAAAGCCCAATTACAACACTATATAGTAAATTAACTGCCGGATCTTTCTGATAAGAGCTGAAGATCGTGCCATCTTCTGAACGTAACTTTCATTCCAGATTTATCAAAATAAAATCATAAAAAGAAAAATGTGTATTCTAGAGCGAAAATACATCGAAAAACTGAAAGTAAACATTAAAAGTGTAACAGGAGTACGTTTAACAGAGTGGAAAGTTCAGAAAAGTGGGGTGCTATTAAATACCTCAAAAGATGTAAACAACTAACGTGATTATAACCTGTCACAGGTCTTAGGTTTGTAAACAAAATATTTGTGGTTTCTAATAATGGTCCAGTTATTATCGCACACGGAAAGTGTTCCGGTTAAAAAAAGAAGTTTCCCATTTCTCAATTTTATTGTTTCTTGCAATGTCGCTTTTGCTTTTAGTTCTTGTAATTGAATAGCTGACAGTTGCCCAACGGTGTTTAAGAAAGTCCAATGTAATTAAGAAATCTAGAGCTCGTTACGCGTTTTAGGGATTTTCTTTTTGGTGTGATTTTCATAAAATAATTTGGAATTTTTATTTCCGATTAAGATAAATTACCGATAAACTTATAAATCAGTGCTTTAAGTACTTGATTCATTACCAATTAAACCATTTAATTATATCTAATCTCCATTTTAATAATAAAGTGCTAATTGCCTGTAAACATCTGTTTTATTTCATTGTCTTACTGATTAGTTGTATTTCAAGTACAAAATTTACTTATACGCATTTAATATCGTAATTGTGTATGAATCGAAATTCAAAATTAGCCGTACTTTGAAGCGTATTCGCGTTTTAGTAGAGTAAACAAGTGGGCCAACAAACTTTTTTAGGTAAATATCTTAAGATATGTCGGAGAAATTAAAGGTGGGAATTCCTTCAATCAATTTATTAGTTGGACTACTGAATTTAGTTAAATAAAAGAAAAGAACTTAGAGAAGGGTGTCAATGCCAGTTCTAATTGCTGGAAGGCTTAATCCAGAACAGATAGTATTTTTAAGATTGATGATGACTTTTATAAGTATTTTTGAAAGGATGAATGAATCGATTCTTTTATTTTTTCAAATTGATATTGCAAACTTGATGGTATGCGTAAAAACCATAAAGATAAGTGGTTTTCAGACGTATTTCTAAATACAAAGACTATTATAAATATATAAAATAAAAGTCTTTTGTACGTTTACTCTCGGTCCAGTAATTTGAAGTTGAAATATGCCTCAGGCTACTAAGATATTATTTTGTTAACTAAAACAATTCCTCTTATATTTCCAGTAGTATTTTGCGACCCCTTCGGCGTATTTTTATTTTGATGAAAGCAATGGAGTTCTTTGATTAATCAATGTGAATAAATTTAAATGCCGATGAGATTTCCGCTACTCTACGCAAATCTGATTTTCAGGAAAAATGTTATTCATGCGTATCCTAATTTATCGTGCACATTTATTTCATCTTGTTTTTGCAGTTAAATTTGTATATTTACTTTTTGAAAATTTTCAAGTCTAGTACGAAAAATGCCTATGGAAGGAGCTTAAGAAATAAAGAAAACCGAAGTGTAACATGTATTGAAAATATAGTGGAAATGGGGAGCTTCCATAAAAACAAGTTTAAGGGTACAAAAGTGAAACTACCCTAAAAGCAAATGATCGAATCTTACAACAAATTGAGGCAGATGCATAAAGAAATAAAATAGTAGAAGAAAGTACTTGGGTCAGTCTCTCATTTAGGGAAGCCTGGGTTCTAATCCTGGTAAGAGTGGAATTTCTTAATAAAACAATTTCATCACTAAGGATCTGCACTTGTCGTTGAGTTAGAACTAACGACTCTATGCGTAGAATGGTCGGCTGTGGGCACTCACAAGAAGACACATACGCTGTGGCTCTTCTATACAAGTCACCTCTGTGGAAAGCAACAGAAAACTACCATAGAGAACACATTTCTTTAGTAAAGTGAACATACATTTTCCGGTGCATGTTCGGCGCCTTCGCTCAATTTTATATGGTACTATAAGAAAAAGAAGGTACTATTATAAAATTAAAAAATGAATCGCAAAGCAGAAAACTACTATAATACAAGTTACAAATTAAATGAAGTCTTATGGTGGAGTTCAAATGTAGTAGGCCATAGATTGTAATAAGGAAAGCAGATGGTACGGAGACAAGAAAAAGTAGCATACAAAAAGCACAAAAAACAAATTCTACTTCTTTTCTGTAATTATAATAACCGAATAAAATATAACTGCAGGAAAATATTTACAACTAGCGTTTGTTGATGTATTCGATTATGTCTCAAAATATAAATTGTAGTGAACACCTGAAAATACTAATACAACTAATAAATAAAAGATTGTATAGGCCTTTCAGGGGTATATGTGAGAGTAGGTTAAGAAACCTTAGGGAGATTTAATATACACAGGGGAGTTGTACAAAGGAACAGTGATAGTACACTCTTGTTTATACTGTAGTGTGGGAAGTATGGGTGGAAAGCCAAAGAGAACTCTGAAAATCGAGGATTGGAAATTAGAGAATGAAGCCAAAATGTTTGACAGACACGAAACATGTAACCATAGCGATTGAGGACGAAATCTACCATAAGCGATACATGTATGAAATGAATAGTTAGGAAATACTGGGTTGAACATGAACTTAAGTACGAGTATGGTGGTGGGAATGGACAAATAAAAAGAACATAGGTGAAATAGAAATTGCAAATGACTTAAAAGTGGACACACAGGAATAACTGGATAAAGGTTAGAAAAAAAAATCAGAACTAATAGTTATAGAAATATAATATCTCAAACAGTAAAAAAAGAAAATAAGAAGAGATAAAAGAAAAAATAGCATAACAAGAAATGAATTTAAAAAAGCATTAACTAGTAAACTACGAGGCTTGTTCAACTGAAATTATGATTAACTAACCCTTGAAAAAAAAATTCAATAATCCAAATGACGTTTGTTAATGTTAGTAGTGTTTGTAAACAACACATTAATAAGTTTCTGGCGTTTGAATTTGATTTAAACTTTTTTTTTTGTTTTGCAATGGCGTTTGTTGTTGAAAATCCGTCCAAGTTTGATCAGCGTGCGGTCCTATAATTTTTATGCGCTGAGGGTGTGCAGCCATTGCAGATTCACTGTACGGAAATCCATGTATTGCGTACCCAACTGTGAAGGAATGGTGCCGAAAATTTAAGAATGAAAAAGAGTGGGCTATGGATAAGCCGCGCAATATGCCTTGTGTGGAAGGCCTTATTAGCGAAAATCGTCCAATTTCAATTAGAGAAATTTCAGAAATCGTTGGTACGAGTGTGGAATCTGTCCGTAGTATTGGTCGTAATCTGGGTTACAGCAAAGTTTGTTCGCAATGGATTTCTCGTCTCTTGTCTAATCATCAAAAATGCTTGCGAATGGGCTTATCTCTGCAATACCCCACAGACTATAGGCGAAATGGTGATGACTTGCTTCTGTCAATAGTTGCTGGTGACGAAACTTGGTGCCATTACTACGAGCCATCCAGTAAGTTATCGTCGATGCAGTGGAAACATTAAAGTTCACCACCACCGAAGAAGTTTAAAGCGCAACCTTCTGCAGGCAAGGTGATGTTAACATTTTTTTTCGGTCATGAAAAACCTTGTTGATAGAGTTTCAGGAACCTGAAGTAAATGTCAGTGCAAATCTGTACAATGAAACTTTGAACAAGCTTCATCAAGCAATAAGACAGAAACGTTCAGGAAAACTTACGCGTGGGGTCATTTTAATGCACGACAATGCTAGGCCTCATGTTGTTAATGTAGTAAAAGAAACTCTTCAACGAAAGAAATGGAGGGCTTTAGAGCATCCACCCTATAGCCCGGAGTCTTGCGATTTCCCCATTTTTGGACTGCTGAAAAAGACGTTAAAAGGTCGGCATGTCGAGTCTAACGCAGAAGTACAGATAGCTGTGGAAGACTTCTTCAATCAGCAGCCACAAGAATTCTATAAGCCTTAACTGTGATAGTATTTATTTGTAATTATATTGTTGAATACATTTTTTAGTGTTTTAATAGCTATTAAACTAGCACAGTCTCGCATAAAGAATGAAGGACGAAACGATACAAAAATAATCATTAGAAATGGGAGTGGAAGGAAAAGAAGTAGAAATAAACCCACAACAAACAAAACACGTAAATATAGCAGAAAAAAGAAGGGAAAACAATCGATTTGACTCCCAAGAAACAGGAAAACAAATAAATTGATTGAAAATTAAATGTCATAAAAATAACATGCAACAGATAAGGAAAAAGAGGGAGAAAATTATTCCTAACCAAATTACATATTAGGAATCACTATGAGGTTTGCAAAAAATATCTTGTAAATTGTGTCCATCCAAAACCGGCCATAATTAGGAATGATGCAGTAGAAAACAAAGAATATAACCAATGATTTTCTTAAATCCAAATCAGCGTGGAGGACAAATGCGAGTACTGGTCATACAGCATTCAAAATTGAGCAACGATCCGCAACGGTCACCACTTCGATGAGTGACCGAAAATCTACGTTCGCACGCTGCTAACCTGGTTCCTCGGAGAGTACCAAAATCTGTTGGGCCCCTGGGTTAGAGCACCACGGCTAGCTACTTTTTAAACAAGGTTAAAATGTCAGCCGGGTGCGGAATATCATTCGGGTTCCCCCGCAGACATTTCCCCATAAGCATTTTTTTTATTTTAAACTTATTTATAGCTGCAGACTTCTAGATATTTTGATCGGCGGGTTGTAATAAATAGATCGATTATTTTTAAAATTCTAATAATGTCATATTACTTGTTCTTGTCAGCTTGTATCTCACAGTCTATAGAATTAGAGCAACTAGCTCAATAAAGTAACTCATTCCGCAATTTAAATTTTTTTCAATGATGGTAAACTTCAAAGTTACCGTTCCTAATCATAAGCAGCAAATTATGATTTAAATAACTGGGTGGCGTTCCTTGATTAAAAAAAAAAACGTTGTTAGTATTTATGCAATGTACTATTTACTTATACCTTGTCAGATAATTAAAAATGGCGGATTGTACTATTTTGGAAGGTTTCTTATGTTAATCTAGTTATTAGAGTCAACGGCTATTAAAACCATCTCAATTATTTTAAAATACAAGTTGAATCTGTTAAGATGAATCGTCTTTATATGTATATTGGGTATGTGAAAAATTGACACGTCCGGGAATAACAAAGCGCAGCTTTTCGTAGGACAGGATGGCACATCAAACATTTCCCGGTTCTAGTCCTTCTTGGGTTCCCATTATTGCATATAAATATCGGTGGTACTTCGCGAAACAGGTTCTTTAATTATATTACAAATAAGTTTACTTTGAATATTAACGCTCTAATAATTGTACTTGATGCAAACTAATTTATAAATCGAAATGCTTTTTTTAGAAGTATCTGGGAATATAATACCGGCGCAATTCTGTTTTTCTGGTATGTACTTTCAGGAAGCTGTGGCGAGAGCTCAGTTGGCAGAAAGCTCGCTTTATGGTAAAATGTAGAAAATGGTTTGGGTTCGATTACCCAGCCTTACCGCGCTGCTACCCGATATACAGAATTTCCCAAATCGGCTAGCAACCATGGTATCGTAATCTCAAAAACTTTCTTTGTCATTCGAATTCTACCTTCTACCTAGGCCCTGAAGGCACACGTGGCAGAGAAGAGGCCGATGTCCAGCAGTTGAACGTGAAAATCTGTTGACAATGTATTATTGGTTTTCATAGCGTCTATATCATAGGGGGTCTGTTTTTTACAGTCTGTCTGTCGGTTCCCCCTTTTCTCCCTCCCCGTTCTCCTCCCTCTCTCTATTCGCTAATTGACAATCATACAGTCGCTTAATTTAGCAATTGAAAATATAGTTAATCGTAGAATCGATGAATTAAATAATATGTTCATCATCACATCATGAATTAGTTATTTTTTTTCGGATAATAATCAATGATTAACGTTTTAATCGATTATTTTACACACACATTATCTACTTACTTTCTAGTTCTACAAACCAATAACAGTACCTACCTTGGAAGAAAAAAATTATGAACATTATTTTATAGTACTTTGCAATAAACAAATCCACTACAAGTTTTAAATTACATCCTTTCCCCTAGGGTTTTAGAGTCTTACATCATTATTGATCTTTATTGGGTCAAATTGTAATTTGATGATCGGTTTTTGCGTTCCCAATGCAAAGGTAATTTTATTCTAATGTCTAACTAGCTAATAATAATATAGTAAGCTAGAACATCGTGTTCGTAAACTGATGTTTAGCTGTAACACTCGCAAATCATAAATCAATATCTTGATACAACACCCTAGCAGCTTGCGTTCTTATTGTGTAATGTTCTAATCGAACACCATCATCTACTTTGCAGCAGTACCCACAATTTGTTTCAATCCCACACAAATGCCCCTTATAATTTGTAAATTTTCGATTTCATATCTCCGGTTGTTCATAAATCTTTAGTCCCATGTGACGAATTTACTGAATGACGAGCGATGGGTTTTCTGAATAAATTGATGAATTTATAGGGTTTCAGATTAACTTCGCAAATGGATTTCTAACTGTTATAGTTCTATACCATAATTTTCTTTGAAATATTACCCAGCAGGAAATGTCAACGTATTCCTTTTCGCCAAAATGTGTACTGAACAATGACTTTGTTGCGTCATGTGGATTGCTTAATTGCCACTGTAACCTGTTCTGTTTGTAGCTTACGTGAAATTTGTTGTAATATGACACACACATACGCTGTCATTCCGAGATACAGACACACAAAAGGAAAGTTCGATTCGGGGAACCACTCTCACTTTTCCCAAGATCAAAGTCATTCTTAGAGATCAGAACGTTTGCTACGATTTGCTTTCAGCTTAATTGACGACTTATCACGTGTGGATTCTAAAACGGAAGTGTTGTCTAAGAGCATTTATTATAGTTCCTGTGTTCGAAAGAACGCAATAACTTGTGTAGAAGTAGGCAGGCCTATTACGTTTTTTCACATGCATTCCACACAAAAAAATAATTTATCATAGCCGACTGGGAAGTGAGGAATTGATGAAACGTGGAATAAAATAGCGTTAATGAAAGTCGGCTTTAGGGCGTTTACGGCTTTTACTTTTAGTTCCTTTTTACTAGTTTCTCCTGACTGCCTCTGGGTTTACACATAATTTATGCGATAAATTATTGATACTGCACTTCCTTGGTTGAATATGATAACCAGTTTGCGATGAGTAATAATTGTTTATTTACATAAGTGATACTTCAGCTTAATTTTCTCACGATAAATATGCGTTAACGCTTCTCTATTTTGTTGTTTTACAACAAAACTCTTCCGTATTTACCATTACATCTTAAAGAGGTGTGTTCTCGATAACAATTCTGGTTCAGCAGCTTGTTACGAGCACAAAACCATGGGAACATGAAATATCAAAGGTGGATGCTACAATTTGGGAGTCACATGGGTGTATTAAGTAACAGTCCATAAAAACGAAATTAGATCGCTATGTCTGTTGCAAAAGTTCATATAAATAATTAATACTTTAATCTGGTAATTTATCATGAAATCGCATCGTACGTTGCCTCAGAATATTCAGTCCCAACCCATAAACTGAAAAAAGAACGTTTTCCTCTTTTTAGAGATAATTAAATTTTTGAATAAAATTATAGTGCCAGCTCGCAGCGAATCAAAGTCGAGACAGTAATTATTTTACTTTATAAAGGTCAAAAGTATTTCAGAGAAAATTATTCAGACTTTGTTAATTAAATGTAAAATCCGGCTTTGGCTTTGTAGGCGACACTTGAATTTAAAACCGTGCGCTTTTGTTTAAAGCTTTTCATTATTGATATTTTGATTACAACGATAAATATAAAAATTTATTTCTATTCGTTTTGTGTACAAATAGGACTTTTTTAAAGTTATTTTTACCCAAGAAGGCAGTTCAATATTTTAATATTAAAGGGCTCATATATTTACTTATGTAGGTATTTCCCGCTTGCGGCAATTACTCGCCCATAACCCATTAGCGAAAATAAGGATATTTTTACCATTTCTAGCTCGAGTTATTCACAAAATATTTACCTCAAAGTAAACTTTACCTAAAACCATTTGCTGAGGATTATAATTCAAATAAGGGATTTATCTGTTTAATAGCAAACAGCAAATGAGTTTAACGATGTATTTTGTATAATCCTCTTCCGAATTAATCAATAAGTTGTCCAGTTTAAGTTTATACCATCACAGTGCAAGGTAGTTAGTTTCGATCTCGCCAATGTGTTTTCACAAATATCTCCTTAAGGGTGTCATCATCATCATCAACAGCCTTTCCGTCCCCTGCTGAGCATCGACCTCTTCTCTGTCACGTGTTTCTCCTCAGCGCTAAGGTAGAAACACGGGGGTCCTACAGTTTAACGTCGAATCCGAACGACAGAAATTCCAGAGAAGGTTTTTAGCAATAAGATCCTACGGTTGCAAGCCGAATTGGGAAATTGTGTGTGGTGGGTTGCAGACAAGGTTTTTACAAATCTGCATAGTTCTGCGAGAATCGAGGGTGTATTCCTTTGCGAAATAATATTTTTATTAACAAAAATGTTGAATTAATAAAACGAAATAAGTTGATTCAATTATTCGAACTTTGCATTCATCAAAATTATTTTATTTTTAATGATCAAATTTATCTTCAGAAAAACGGTTTACCAATGGGAAGTCCAATTTCACCATTTTTGGCTAATATATTTATGGAACATTTAAAAGATCGAATTTTTGAATCAAATCAATCTTCGAAAATAATATTTCGGTTCCGATATATTGATGATATTTGGCAGGCTTTAATATTTCATTGGAGTCTGTTGGTGATTTCGTATAACGTTTATTGATACTCTACACTGAAACATAATCTTTACATTAGAAACAGAACAGAACAGATGTATTAATTATTTAGACTTAAACATAAAAATAATTCTAAAAACGAACTCGAGCACTTTATTTATAGAAGACCCACACAAACAGATATCAAATACCACAGGACTCGTGTCACCATCAAACACATAAATTAGCAACCTGCAGGTCCTTGATGCGCAGATCTTTAATAGTTCTGATGTCACGTCAAAAGAACGCGGAATAAGGACGCGCGAAATAAAGACGCGGACAAAAGGACGTGCGACTATTGGGCGCAGGCGACAAAAGGACGCGGCGACAAAAAGACGCGTGACGAGTGGACGCGTCGTTATAAATTTCCTGAAATTTGAATTTAGAATAACACTAAGTTGATTATTAATAATTATTATATTTGAACTTGTTAATATATATTTAATTTTACATTAAATAATAATACGTACAAATAGATCAAATATTTAAAAATATATAAATAAACACTTGTAATTGAAAACGTTACACTTCTAATTTGAATTTAGAATACGACTAAGTTAATTATTAATAATTATAATATTTGAACTTGTTAATATAAATTTAATTTTTCATAAAATGATATTTAAGTAAATATTTTACTAATTTCCAAGAAGGTTCGTTTCAAAAATGTAACGTTCAGAGTTATGATTAGTTTGTTTCCAGGGAGATAATGAACTTATTAGCTAATGTACATGTGAAAATTAAATTTATATTTACACGTTCAAATATAATAATCATTAATTAATTAACTTCTTATCCTAAATTAACGTTTCAGGAAATTTATAAGGACGCGTCCATTCGCCGCGCGTCCTTTTGTCGCGTGCGCCCAATTGTAGCACGTCCTTTTGTCCGCTTCATTATGTCGCACGTCCTTTTGTGGTATATCCAATAGTTCTTCTAAATAACAATGATTACACCAAAGAGATTTAGATTATTAAATAAATTGCACACAGTAATAAATACAACACAAGACTGATAGACACACTAATTAAAAGGAAGTTAAGTTAACAATTCAAAAAATTTATTCGAAAAATCACTCTGAAAATGTTAAATATATTTCAATTCCTTATTTCGATGATATATCGGATAAAATTGCGAAAATTATAATCAAAACCACAGTACATTTAATGTAATTTATAAAACAACAAAAAACACGTTCAATACATTCAACGCAGAAAATAGAACTATCGATTGTTAAACTCAGGTAACAAGTTAAACTGTTCACAGTGTAATTCTGTTTACATAGGCCAGACAATTAGAAATTTTGATACCGGATACAAAGAACACGTACACTCATACAAATACAAACACCCAGAAAAATGTAATTATGCTAAATATTTATTAGAACACTATCATGCATTGACATCAAATAATGTAATAACATTTTTACACTTCTGTGATGATAAACGTAAATTGGATATAGTCGAGGCCTTTCAAATTCACAAACACACCTTTAATGAATAAGCAAATTGAGCTCATAAATTCCCCGCTATTGGCAGTTTTGGAATAGAAGATCAGAGCCAAGTCCGAAATCAAGATCCAGTGTGCTGTTACCCTAGCTACAAATGTTTACAATATTAAAAGACTTTTGAAAATGACATGTAAAATGTCGAAATACGTATAGAGCACAAAAAATAAATATAATCCTTAATCCTCAAGGGCGGCGATGGCTCAGTGGTAGAGATTGGCTTTGGATGTAATAGTCCAAACGCTTCCCGGTTCGATCTCCCCAGGGTCGGATATTTTTCTAATTCTCTGGGTGGTAGGGACTAGGTCCCGGTCTCCATTTGCCATTGTGGATCAAATTAATGGCACTCCTCTAATTACGGTCGCATTAGAGGAGTAACAACACCATAAACAGAAACATTCACACACCCCAGCAGGTTAAGCATGGTTGCGCACCAACGGTAACTCAGAGTAGGGCCCGGTTGTGCACTGTACAAACTAACTTACCCTTGTCTCACACCAAAAGCGATGGGTCTCTAAGGCCTGTGAAAGCTTCATAATAATAATCCTTAATCCTCTCCGCGTGGTGATTTGAATCAAACTCTAGGAACGTCAAAATATTTAGTTCAGTAAATGTTTTTAGACGTAATGTAATTAATTAATTATTAATTGCATAAATTTTTTTTAATTGTAAAAAAGTATTATTTTTTAAGTGTGATAATGAATAAATGTTGCTTATAAAATATTAATCTAAGTTTAACGGATATTACGAGTAACTTATACTTCGAGTAACGGATATTACGAATAACGGAGATAACGTGTAACGGAAAGAGCGAGCAAATATAAGTAGAAAGGGCTGGTTGTAATAGAGTTGGATTGTGTTTTTAAAGGGTTGTTGGTTTCGAGAAAAATCAGTTCTTATTTAATTATACATGGGTAATTTTAAATGTTTTGGATTTAAATAAACATCCCCTATACCGTTTAGCATCGAAGCGGCCGTGGCGTAGCGATTAGTGCGTTGGGCTGTTGCGCTGAAGGACCTCAGTTCGATCCTACGTCCAGGACTTGCACAGCCATTTTCCTTCGGAATGCAGTCGCAAACCACCGAGGTAGTATTACAAAGAGCACATTCTCTAAAAAAAAAAAGTATTGACCAGTAGGTCCCTTATGTTTGTGTATATTATTTCACAAGCACGGTACAAACATACGAGAGACCACACTGTGTGGAGAGCCAAAGGATTGTAGATTAATTGTTACCGTTTGGAAATTTCTATTATTATATAATCCCTGTAATCTGTAGTGACTGATCAGAAAACTCCTTTTTGTAAAGGTTTCCAAAGAATTTTTTGTATTGATTCTTTAGCTTCCTCGTTCGTAGTTGAACCATGTCAATAAGGTGGATGTAGCGGCAAATTATACGTCGATGGTGAGTTTTACGATAGAATCGGCACTTATATGTACATATATTTGTTGTAGAAAATGTCTTTCTATATGTACATTGAAAAAAATTTTTTTTAAGCTTTCGGTATGGCTCTAACGATTTTGATTAAATTTAATAACGAGGTAGAAGCTTACAAGACTATAAATATATAATATAAAATAGTACTGTTTATAGAAGCTTGCCTTTGAACCCTTCTAGAAATTTTTGAAAATTTGATTTTTCAGGCACAATGTCAAAAATCAGTGATCATACAGGCTTAAACTTAAATTTAAGTTAGTTCGTAGCCCTTAAAGTATAATAACGGTCTGGACAAACTGGTCAATAAGCAAAATTTTAAAATTTAAATAAATTAATATTTAAAGGCCTCTTAATAAAGAGCTGAAAACCAGTTTTGGGCAAATTTTGGAAAATTTAAGGTTTAATGATCTACATCGTGCTTGTTTTTGATATATATGTTGGCATCCTTTTAAAACTAATTTTACGTACTTTAAGAAAGTAGATTAAAACCTATAGTTGTCAATGTAAAAATAAGTTAATATGGTTTTCGATCGTACCAGAAGTTTTGCATTATATAAGTATGTTCTTACCCGGTTTAAATTTGCTCATAGCATTGCTTCTATGTCCTAGTAGTGTAAACCCAAAATTAAAGAAGATACCTGCTTATTCCTTTTTATCAAATCAACCTGTACAGAGCTTATTGTTGAAAGGCTAGGGAAATTTCAGGCAAAGTCTTACGCTATTTTTCAATGATTTTTTCTGGTGTTGCTTTATTTGGAAGTTTACTGTGGTGGTCGTATTCCAGGCTTTCTTGACCACGTTTAAATTTAGTATTTTTATTTTTGAAAGGATTTCCGTCACTAACAAACAGTCTTTAAGTCAATATTTCACTACTGCACGATATTTTATTTTGAATTCATCCATTTTTATTTGAAAATCTTCATACAATTCACTACTAGACAGAATTACTTGCAAATTTACAGCTACTCTTATGAGACAATACCTTGCACTAATTAACATTTTCAAAAGTAGGGGGGATCTTCTAAATTCAGATAATGGGCCAATTCCTAACTCCGATTTAATTCATTAGTTGAAAATAATTCATTAATCGGTTAGGCGTAACGATCCTTAACGTGGATTTAGGATTTCAGCTTTTTTTTGTTAGATTATTACCATTGGACTTCAATTGTTGACTTGGTGAAGGACTTATCTCCAGAGGTATTCCTCAGCCAAGTTACTTTAGTTAGTTCAAGTTTCTACTGAAGATGGCAGCTTAGTTGCCGAAATACCGATTTAGGTGTTCTAAATATCGCAGTGGTAAGGAGTTTTCCAAAGTTTATTTACATAAACCGCCGTCTCCAATTAATCCTATTAACAGAAGAAAGTAAATAATTGAAATTTTATGTTAGTGTCGAATTATATTTTGATTTTTAAAACAATCATTGTCAGACCATTAAATTGTTAAATTAGAATTTAATTTCAAGCTGAAATTTTATTACTACGCGATTTATATTCGTACTAAACTTAAAAGCTTCCATAAGAGATATAAAATATCTTTTATTGCTGACTTTTTTCTTGCTAAACTTTCAGTACTAAATCGCGTGAAAAATTTGCAAAATTTTAAGAGGTGCTATTAACAAACATTTGACATAATTTATTTTCTAGAATCCTTTCCTTTGGATGCATTTCTCTTGTTTTTTCTAGATTGCTTTCTGATTTTAACTTCGTAAATTCGCCAATTTTAAAATTCAACGGAATTGTGTACACTTTCACTTAATCATAATTCTCTAAATTTGGCAGTTCCGTTTTCACTTAAAAAAATTGTTGCAATTACGAGTGTTAGTCCGGCCGACATTTAAATAGCCCGGGGGGAATATTAAGCATCGGTCTGGGTCTCTGGGACACTTGCTGTTATAGATATCTATACTTCCGCCTTCTTCCCCCACAATTTATAGATTTAATTAATCACTAATTTTATAGATTACAGTTTTCTTTTTAATTGCTTGTAGCTTTAACTGCCCATTCTAGTACGTCATATCCACCCAGTGTTTACCAGTTGTTCCATACAAATACCAGGAAATTAATCAATGTCTAAAGTGCGCCCAGAAAAAAATACGCCCTCATCAAACACCACCTTAAAAAGCTCCAGAATTCGCACAAAATGCTAAAGAATGCAGACAAATGGGTGTTACATGCCGTTACGAATTTTTTGGTGAAAGTTTTTCCATGTGCATGCGATTTAGCCGCTGCGTTGTTTTTCATTGTTGAGTACCAATAACGATCTCAAAAGCCGCATTATTTCTTTTTAAATAGAAAGGTTCCTGATTCATGCTCAATAACCTGAAAAGTGCATGATACCGATATTTGGGTGACATTTCAAATAGAAAGGTTGATCTAGTGCTCCAGTAATGTTCTATATGTCACCTTCTTTTAAATTTATTTTACGCGGAAGTTAGGTAAGGTGTCCCAAAAAATTACTAAAAGCGTGAACAAAGCTAAATATTAAATCTTGTCTAGTTTTTTCTTAATGATAGTGCAAGTAGTTCATTCTGACAAGTGAGATTTTGAGGGAAAGAAACATAAATCTCGCCGGTCACGACCTGCATACGTTATTAAAATCAATGCAAAGTGTAAATACCTTGAATGATTCTTAAGAACAAGAAGATCTTAACATTTTAACAAAATATGAACATAAATTTAGTGGTGGTAGATCTAGAAAAAACAATATGTAGATATACATACATACATTGGCCATTTAAAAAGTATCTGAAACGAGTACGTTGAGTATTTTTTTACCATACCAATTAGGTATAGTTGTTTTTTAATAATAATATTTGTGTGAAGGTTTAATCTATGTACTTTACGAAAAACGCATGACTTGTTAAGATAAATCGCTTTTCTTTGTAATGGCATACCCTGTATGCTTGTATTTTTGCTTTCCAGTTTTTAATGAGATATCCTGTAGGTTGTTATATTGTTTAGTTTATCTGAAGTTTCCTTTTTTATATAACAGTTTGTTTCGTTTTATATTTGTGTTTTTTTTAAATTAAAGTCAATTTTTTAATTTTAGTACATCCAGTAAATTAGTAGATTGTTGTACTACTCTGATTGTTTTCCGTTTTTAGGTAAAAGAACGCGCATTTTAAATGATCTTAATGGATTTCAATATCCATGCCGATCGTTTTAATAGAATTTCTGAATAGGATACGAAAAATAACATTTCCATACATTTTTAGGATTATTATAAGTCAATCGCTTTGCATTGAATGGCATTATTGAAATACAAGTGGCCCCAATAGTTATTTAAACGGTATTAAAGTCTACCATAACAAAGAGATCGTTAGGTGCTTTTCTATTTAATTTAAAGCAAATTATATGTTGTAAATCATTATGCTCTATCATAATTTTGACAAAACAAAATGAGCGTTGTCAAGAAATAAAATACGGACTATGAAATATGTGTAACTGCTAATTAATCATATGAATGTTTACAGTTTTGATTAATATTTCGAAGCGATATTTCCTTAACGAACGTTTATTTGTGAAAGAATCGTTGAGGCCAATTATGCACGTAGCAGTCTGGGGTGTATTCTAACGCAAATTGTTCTTTAAATCGAAAATTCCACTTGTCCGATACAAGCAGATACACCCGAATATGGGCCTTATATAATCAACTCGATTAGATCTGAAGTCTGTTAGCGTTGGGTGTCTAATTGGAAAAATGTTGAGACAGGTGGAGGGATCCTGAATTAACATGATTATATAACTACTAGTATGTGTGGTGGTAGCTCAGTTGATGGAACGCTCGCTTCTTGAGTAAAACGCCGATTCTGGCGTGGGTTCGATACCTAAGCATTATTCTACAAATTTATAAAAATCTTGGATGCAATCCAGCACACACAATTTCCCAATCCGGCCTGCAACCGTGGGATCTTAATACTAAAAATCTTCTCTGGAATTTCTGTCGTTCGGATTCGACGTTAAACTGTAGGTCCCTCGTGTTTCTACCTTAGCACTGAGGAGAAACATGTGGCATTGAAGAGGCCGATGTCCAGCAGTGGGACGAAAAGGCTGTCAATGAATGAATGAATCACGAATCATATTTATACTAATTTTTTTCTCTTGTCCGCAATATTAAGATCTGAAGGGAAAGAAAAAAATATAAAGTTTAAATAGTAGTTTCTTTAGTAATAATCATAAAATTATTGTTATTCATAAATGGATTTGACAGATATCATTATGTTTCCCAAACGATAGCGGCCACCTAGGTCGCTAGATTTATCCCATATGATTTTTGCCTGCGGCATTATTTAGAAAATTGAGTATGCTAGCAAATCTCAATCCCTGAAACACTTAAAACGTGCATTTGCTAGGAAATACAAGAAATCTCCAACAAATTCATACAAAAAAGTCTGAATCAAACTAGAGCACTTTGAACATCGCATTTAGTTAGATTTATAATTTCTGTTTAAAGAGTGAATATTAACCGTTTCTGTTTCTTCTTCTTCGAGTACTTTATCTCTTACGCGTTTTTAAATTGGTGCTTTAATTAATGCTACAATAAGATTGCATAGTATTAAAAAATTGTTAAAATAATGAGGTTTTCACATTAGTAGATTGTCATCCGACTGCCTGTTATTGATTTTTATTATTTTGTAGCCACATGCAGTAGCCACACCTGATAGTAAAATAACAAGCACAGCTAAATAGAATAAATTAATATTTTAATGTTGGATGCTTACTTTTCGTAAAAGTCCATCTAGGTAAGGGTGATAGGTAACAAAAAATGTGGCATTATTAAATATATGAATCGCGATCCACTTTATACTTTAACATCAAGATGAAGGTCATGCTTAACTGCCACGATGTAACGAATATACCGTTATATAATATATATACAGGGTGTTAATGAATTGCAGGGACAATCTTCTAGGGCTTAAAGTATACATGAAGACAAACATTTTTTGTTGATAAATGTATAGTCAAAAGTGTTTCCTTTCAGGGATAGAGTTTCTCAAAGATTCTTTAAGAAGCGATTAAATGTAGGCAATTCAATTCGCTACCTACTATTTGTTTCCATAACGACGGAAATTAATACAGGATAAATAAAGCCCTCTTTCCCACTTTTCAAATTATCCTGTATTAATTTCTGTCGTTATGGAAACAAATAGTAGGTAGTAAATTGAGTTGCCTACATTTAGGCGCTTCTTAAAGAATATTGGTGATACTCTATCCCTGAAAGGAAACTACAATGTGAAACTTTGACACCAAAGTTATTAGGTTAAAATGCATAATCGCATAACGGTCTCGGCTACGTACTCAATACCCATTGATGCGTAGTTTACTAACTACCCGGTGTTGCAGCAGCGGTGTCTCGCGGTATGCACTGCAGACATGCTAACGTTGCGCAATACCCCACCCGATCCCACCCTATCCATTAAATCCTTCCCCACTTACTGGCATGGGGTGGGCCTGGCGTAATCCAGGATTGACCCTCGAGTCGGCTCCATGTCAGTGATGATGATGATGATGATGATGATGATGATGATGACTCTATCTCTGAAAGGAAACTCTTTTGACCATTATTAACAATGTTTTCATGTATACTTTAAGCCTTAGAAGTTTTTCCCTATGATTCATTAACACCCTGTATATATATATATATATAAATAATATATAAACCGTTTTGAAGACACGTAAAGCTGTTGGCTCGGCTTCCATATGTATATCATTGGCAATAATTACTTTCGATGGGATAAATCTTCTTTTGCTAAACTTGAAATGTGGAAAAATATATAACACTTATCGTAAGTTTTTGTAAGAAATACAAAACAAGAAGCTCAAATTGGAAGTAGTTTGAGAATTTTACTTTTCCAAAATCTAATACATCGAATTTTTGTATGTATGTGAACATTTCTAATTATAATTAAATTAATTAAACAACCACGATTTTATATTAATTTCGGATGTATCTCATGTTTACTTCTAAACCCGGTTACCAAATTAACCCAAACTTTAAGTAATCAAATAGCTCTTAATTTTAAGAATAAAACAACTTCAAAGGGACCCAAATCTAAAATTTTCTGAGCTGATAAGATATACCAAATTGTTTGCTACTTAATTATCGAAATTTATGGCCCAAATTTAATTGACTTAATAAGTATTAACAGTGAAATGTAAGTAAAAAATTCACTATTTTGTATTTGCAAAAGTCTCACGACTTCAAATTTCGTATTCATTTTCTATGTCTCAAAATATTGTATCGCCGTTGGCTTCCACTATCTCCATACAGACGTTTCGTCCGGAATTACTCGAAAAGCGATTTCAGGGATGTCATTGCAGTACGCAGTCTGTGAAAACAAATTAATTAAATGTATTTACGTAAATCTAAGTGCTCTGCTAACTTAGCTATGTGGTATAGCTAAGTTAACAGAGCGCTCGCTTTTGGAGCAAAACGTCGATTATGGCTTGGGTTCGACATCCCGGTAACGTATAAAATTCTTCTGCTGCAACCTACCATACACAATTCCCTGAGGAGAAACACGTCGCAGAGAAGAGGCCGGTGACCACCAGCCGGCCGGAAAGGCTGTTGATGATGTGAATTATAAAATATCGGATGATCAATTTTTGTAGTATTTATTTCCAAAGATATATGTGTTATGTAAGATATAAAATATAAAAACGAGCTTATTGCAGCTAACAGGCGGAATAGTTTTAGTAAAATAAAAGTAATTAATTGAATTCAAGATTTAATCTACCCAAATACTTATTATACCACACATTTGTGTTATTCATACAAAATGGGGAAAATCCGGTCCAACGGATACTTCAATCTTGTGATATAATTAAATACTTCTTGATGTTTCAGCAATTAAATTATTTAATTAACATGTTGAATATAAAATAATCAGATATGTTGCGTTTGCGTGTTTGTGGTATTTTAGTTTATATGAAATGGGGTTGTTAGACATTCTCTGACAATACTCTTATGGTAACCAGGAAAACACTAAAAACGTATAAATCGTAGCAGCGAAACTTAATTCTAAGGAGAAATTCCAAATTCTGATGATTATCGGGATTACTAATTTACATTAATAATAATATTTCAAATTATCGACGAAATACGCATACCATGTGTGTTCAAATCTCCTGTTCTGGAACGTTAAATTACTTGAGTTTACGTAAAAGACGTGCGTTTTGAGGTGTAGAATATAGATAATGATGATGTTTAGTATGTATTATAAAGTAATAAATTACAAGGCTTCTCTGGAGAAATGGTCATGTCCTGTTGAAATACTACATCGTTAAACAGTTGTAGTAATTTATCAAGCAAGTTAATTTTTTCCTTAAAACTTATTTACCGAATCTATCTTTCCTGAAGTGTTAATTTTTCGTATGTTTCGAGGTGGCTGGGTAATTTCTACGTAATTAAATACATATCTGTAAAAGTATACTTCAGATTGTATTTACTATTGAGTACATAATTCTTGGAGATGCGTGTAAGTTAACTTGTATTCTTATTTTTGTGTTAGAAAGTTAGCCTTGACAGTTTTTAATTGAACTATTATTTACTGCTGGTCCATGGTATTCTATAATTACATTGCGAAACATCTGGAAATCCAGTAACACCTCATCGCGAGCATTTCTTAACTGGTTTTTTTATTATATCAAACTGTTAAATCTAGTAAATTAAATGATGTCTACCTATATCCTTTTTCTGTCCGGGTGACACAGAAAATGTTTCCATTAGTAATATATCACATTTAAAACATGCATATAATTTTTAACTGCTAACAGGAAACGTGCCGATTTTTATGATTTCGGTAAAAATACTTCCTCAAAAACTACTAAAATTCGTGAAACACAACGCTTTCTTCAAACTCACAAAAAGTGAATTCATAGATTGCAGCAAATTGATTAGTAGCCTAAGGGAGAGAATACCATAAGATACGTTTAGGATTCATCTGTTTACAGTTTACACAATAATAAAAAACGAAAATCGGTTTTTGCATATTTGGATTTTCTAGAATGGTACAGGCTTTGCCGAGGAACAATTACAGGTTCTCCAACCGGTACTGATAGCTGATCGTTGATAGGGGATACCCACCCTTCAAGCTCAGATTCCAGTCCGCGATAAACCTGGTGTTTCTATACAAATAGATTATGATTAGTTGAATATGTGTCGTGAAATGTGTATTATGTCTAAATACCATAGGCTCTCTTGTTATACACTAGGATTAATCTTGTAAAATGTATTGTATTTTGTAACGTAACTAGGTGAAACAGTGATCGTTGATTCACCCTTTCTTTAAAGATACTTTTTTTGAAATATGTTGGTAAAAATTTCCCAAGTTTCGTTGGCTTTTTGATAAATAATATATTACTAAAAATTTCACAGGTTTCATTCGGGTGGTTGCCTGTGTGTTTCGTTGATTAGGTGAAGCATTTTCTATTATTTTATTAAAACAGTATTACATTCGAAAACGATCAAAGTTCACATTTCATTATAGGTGGAAATGAGATTATCGCTGTTATAAAAACAAGTGGCAAGGGTAGTGTTACATTTACTTCTAAAGAAAGTTCCATAATATAAATAGTAATTGTTAATTATTTTAGCAGCTAACATTATTTTTTAATAAGTAAGTTGTGTTGAGATTAGGTTATATTTGCAATTTAAATACCATTAACACTCAATATAATAGACGTAGATGCTAAGTAATCACCTAAATGTTTATAGTATTGGAATAATAGCCCGTCATACGGAGAGCAACATTAGTTCACTTGTATCTTGCGTGGAAATTGGTGTGATAGTAAAGGGTTTTTTTTTTACCAAGTACATTAGCAATCAGA
>JABXWE010010839.1:0-22892 GCA_014611495.1 Limonius californicus | reverse complement strand
CTTGGGCGTCCTACTTTGTTTTTTCCTTGAATTCTCGCTTCATACACTTGTTTGGTTATCCTTTCTTTTTTCATTCTATGTAGGTGGCCCAACCAGCTCAGTTGTCTTTCTTCTATTATCTTCTCTATGGGTTTTATCTTCAGCTCTTCCACTATTACTGAATTCATTATCCTGTCTTCTCTATCCCTTGGATTTTTCTTAGAAATCTCATTTCAGCTGCCTTCATACGGCTTTTATTTCTTTTTGTTAAGACCCAGCATTCACTTCCATAAGTTAAAGAGGATCTTATAACCTTTTGATATGCTTGGGTTTTGATTTCCTTTGGTATCTCTTTTTTTCCAAAGAATGAATTTCTAAGGTAGTTGTATAGCCCCCTACATTTCCTATTCTCTCTGATATTTCTATTTCTATTTTCCGTTATTTTCTACTATAGTTTCCAAATAATTATAACTAGTAACTCTTTTCTTTGTTGGCCATTATCATCGTCTTTGTCTTATTTATATTTATTTCCATGTTATTCGTTTTAGTTCTTTTTGATATTCCTTTAGATTGTGTTGAAGTTTTTCTTCTGATTCGGCTACGATCACCATGTAACCCGCGAATAGCAATTCTTGAAGTTGGATTGTTTTCATTTTCCATGTTCCTATTTTCATATTAGCACATTTTTCTTTACATTTCCTGATAGCTTTGTCTATTACAATTGAGAATAGTAGCGGGCTAAGCACACATCCTTGTTTCAATCCTATCCTCGACGTAAAAACTTTCGTCATTATGTGTTCTTACTTTATTTATATTGTTGCTGTATAGTGCCTTAGCTATTTCTATCATTTCTTCCTCTATTCCCCTTTCTCTTAGACATTCCCATACATCACTTCTTCTTATCTTGTCGAACGCCCTTTTCAGGTTTATGAAGACAATATGTATGTCCTTCCCTTTCCTTACCAGCTTTTCCCCTACTTGTCTTAATATAAATACTAAATCTTGCGTGCTTCTTCCCCTTACATCTACTTTTTTTTATAACGGTAATATTATGCCGGTATTCCAGTCTTGTGGAATTACTTTTGTTCTAATGACACTGTTTAGTCGGTCTGTGAATATTGTTCTTGTTTCTGTCCCCACGTATTTTAACATTTCCGCTGTAATATCGTCTTGTCCCGCTGCTTTCCCTACTTTTACTCATAATTCCTTGTATTGCATTATGATTTTTTCCAGATTGGTGTAGTGTGCGTCCATTTCAAGTACCAATTTTTATTTCTAATTTGCACTGGATGACGACCTGGAAAGCCTTGCGGTTTCCTTCCTTGTCGGATCTTGGTTTCCGAAGTCCATGATCAGTAGGTCTTCCCTCTTCGTCATTTTTTGTCATCTTGACTAGTCTTGGCAGTATACTCAGATGGTTCCCCCTTGTCTTTTTTATCTCAGTATCTCAGCCGGTGAAATCATAATGTGAGTGTCTGTTGTCCAGCCTGTTTCAGTAGCCTCGATACAGTAATGACATAGCTGCTGCCATATGCCGTATGGGTAAGGATATAACGTATGGGACATAAGTTTTGAAAAATAAAATCATCAGGCTTAATCAGCAAAATAACGAAATTTTATTCAAATTTAAGTATTAATGGTTAATTTTACATCTTTTGACAACAGGAAAACTAATCTACAAAATTGATAGCGGACCATGGTGCTCAATAGCTAAGACTTGTCTCATCTTCCTTTGGACGACGTTCGAGTCCACTTCCCGAATTTTTCTAAAAATTCGTGCCCGCAATTGTTATTCATTTTGGGCCTTCCAACCGTTTTCATAAACGTTTGGACACAATAATGAGCAAAATTCTTCTATTGACCGAGATGAGGGACATTTTGGGGGGGGGGGATCTTTTCTCGATACATAATTGACGTTATTCTGCTCCAACAATTCCTGAGTCCTCCTGGCATAATGGCACGAAGCGAGATCAGGCCAAAATATTATATCGTCGTTCTGATGATGGATATTAATAAAATTAAGCATTTTCGGTAAATATCTTTAGGTATAAAGATCAGCATCCACAGCTTCTCCCCTAACTCGGCCAACATAGGGTGTTGAACTCACAGCCTCAGAAATCGCGTAGCAAACTAAAACTTTGTCAGCAAATTTCGCTTTTGCTTTGCATTTTACTTCGTTTGAGTAGTTGTTAAATATCAGAGGTGTAAAATCCATCGTTATCTTTCATTTCAGAATGTGACAGCGTGTAATATTTCTCGTCATCATGGTCGTCTACTTGAAGGATTAGGCCTTGCGGGCCTGTTCCGGCTCAATGTTCCATCGCTTCCGAGGTCTTCCTACATCTCGGTTTCCTCTTGGGTTGTACTGTATTGCTGATTTTGGGAGTCTTTCTGGGCTCATTCTGTCTACATGATGCTTCCATCTTGTCTTGTAATTGATTATTTGGTTTCGTATTGGTTGTATTTCTAGCTCGTTTCTGATGTGTTCGTTAGTAAATCTACCTATCCGGCTACAACCTTTGACTCCTCTTAGGAACCTCATCTCTGCGGACTGGATTTTCCCTTGTTGTCATTGTCCATGTTTCGCTGCCATATATCAATGTGGGGACCGCCATTACTTTGTAAAATTTTACCCGTGTCTCCTTTCTTGTTTTGTTTCTTAATGTTCTTCTTATGGTACCGCACATTCTCTGAATTGTGGCTATTTGTTTGTCGATGTCCTGGTCGTAATTATGTGAAACATCGCAGCCTAGATATCTGAAATTTTGTATTTGTTCTAGATTGGTGTTGTTAATAATAATTTTTGATCTTATAGGTTGTTTTCCTTGAAAGGCCATTATTTTTGTTTTAAATGTTGATATTTGGCAGTTGTAATCTTTTGATATGTTGTTTAATCTGTAGATTGCTCGTTGTAAATTGTCTTCTGAATTTGCAATTATAGCCTGGTCGTCTGCGAACAGTATTGTGTTGACATATGTATTTGTATTTATTTGGATTCCCTTTGCTCTTGTGACTCTGTCGAAAGCTTTAGTGAAATCAACAAATGCTATATGTGTTTTTAAATTACGTTCTCTACGTTTTTCTATGATCTGCTTTAAGGTGAGGACAGCGTCTATACAGGATCGTCCTTTGCGAAAGCCGTTCTGCTCTTCCTCTAGCCACTTCGGCTATTGACTGAGTTCTTGCTGTTATAATTTTCGAATATAACTTGTATCCTGAATTTAGTAAACTGATGCCCCTATAATTATTGCAATCTGTTCTATCTCCTTTTTTGAAGAGTGATTTTATTTTAGCTATGGCCCATTCTTGAGAAATTTTAGTTTGCTTCTAGCACATATTAAGGAAGTGTAATAACCTTAATTTTAGAAACATGCCTCCGTATTTAAGTAACTCAGTATCGATTTTATCGGTTCTTGTGGCTTTCCTATTTCTTTACGTCTTTATTGCATTTTCTAATTCTTTTGTAGTTATATCGTCTACGGTTAAATTCGACTCTTGTGAGTGTATATCCTCGGTATTATTACCTTCGTTTTCTTCTTCTTCCGAATTGTACCACAGTTCCTGATAATGTTGTTCCCAAGTTTCAGTTTCTGTAATGTTTAACATTCCATTATCTTTTTCTTCTTTGTTGAGGTGCTTCATAATTTTATATGCCGATTCTTGTCGTCCGTGTACGTTTTCTTCTATACGTGTAATATAATTAGCCCAGCTATTACGATAGGCTTCTTTTATAGCTCTTTTGGCTTCCGCGCTTCGTTCTTTGTAATACTGTTTGTTTGATTCCGTTCTTAATGTTAGGTATTGTTGATATGCTCTGCGTTTGTTGTCTATTAATTGTTGTAATTCGTTATTCCATATCTTAGGTTCTTTTCTCCTGTAGTTCTTCCGTCTTGTCCCTAGGGCTTCTGCTGCTGCTTTTGCGTATATTTGTTTTTATGACTTTCCATTCTTCATCTATACATTCTTTTGTTTCTTCTTGGGATAGGTAATTTGTTAAACGTGTTTGGTATAGATGTTTAACACTATCATTGTACAGTAGGTATGTTTTATATGTTTCTTCTGTAGTTTCCTTTTTATGTTGCGTATTTTGGATTTTACCCATGGTTTTGGGATGGTTATTTTGCTTACTACTAGGTAGTGGTCAGAGCCTATATCGTTGCCTCTATATACATATGTGTGCGTTACTAACGAGGCTAGTTTATTATTTACTATGATGTAGTCAATTAGACTTCTGAAACCTCCTGCTGACCATGTGTATTTGTTAATGTCTTTTTTTGCAAAAGAACGTATTTGTAATTTTCGGATTATTATATGTAGCAAACTGTCGTAATTCAGTTCCGTTATTGTTCATTGTTTGTTCCCCGTATAGGTCGGCTGTGCTTTGGATTGGTGTATTCCCCACTTTTTTGTAGAGTTTTATGGAATGTTTGGGTTTCGTCGTGTTTTCCTTCTTCTGGAGCATATAGTCCTATAACAGTGAGTGATCATCTTTTTGTTTTCAAATTAACTTTCAATATTCTTTAGTTTATGTATTCATAGTTCTGCACAGCATCTTTCCATTCTTTGTCTAATATAAGTGCTACACCTGCACTTGCGCTCTGTTTTTGTGTGACGCCACTCCATATGATAAGGTTTTCCTCTATATCAGCTGTTCCTTTTAGTTTCTTCTTGGTACTGTTGCCACCATAATGTTAATACCTTTTTCATTCATGATACTGCAGATTTCTATTTACTTTGTAGCTATGTTTCGCGTATTCCATGTAGCGATCTTTAGAATGTTTATCCATTTTCGTTTGTCCTTTTTCTTGCAGTGCTCGACAACTGAGTTTCCGTCCGGTCCGAGGCTTCTATTGAACTTTCGAGTATTCTTGGTGTTTCCCTATCGTGTGGAGTACCAATCCATAGCTATAGGTAAGTTAGATGATGGGGTTGCCACCTTGAGACCTTCTAACTTGCTCGATTTTTCTGTAGGAGTGTATCTTTTCTTAGCCAAAAGTACCAGTTTTAAGGCGCCAGAAACTCGCCTTCGCCCTCCCTCGTTAGTGTTAACCAAAGTCTCAAAGCTCTGCAACATCTAGGTATTCTTTCGAGCTGTGCCTGGGTGTATTTGGGACACTTCCTTCTTTTTCGATAATGTACACCATTTCTGGACAAAATTCTCTGGACGATCTGCTATGAGACCCCAGAACAGCAACCCAACTTTCGACTAGAGATTCCAATTCTGTCTTGAGCGGATTGTACCAGTCTATTAATCCTGTTTTGTGCCAAAACATTAGGTCTTCCAGTTTTCGGCAAATTAGTGCAAGGTGTACCCTATTCTCAATCTCTTATTATCCTATAAATCGTTGTCTGGCTAACATTTTGATCTCTGAATAAGTTAACAATTTCACGTTTGAGCAACCTCCACAAAGCGATAGATACTTTTGCGAATTTCAAGTTTGTACGACATTTTGAACTTGGTTATTGAATACATTTGACGTTTATCAATATAAACAAAACATGATTTGTTTACCGGTTTCATGGTAACTAGATCAGACATCAAAATCGAGTAGAAATTTCAAGGCAAACTTTTTCTCAAAACTTATGTCCCATACGTTATTTTTAAAGTTTTATTGGTTGTTGATAGAAGCTAATCTTCACGAACGATCCGTTTGCCCAATTGCTTTGTCCGCCTAGGAAAATTTTTGCTGCCTGCGGATTTGTCATATGTACACAGTAAATATCAATAACAATCCACCATCATCCCATTTAAACGGGTTTCAAGACTTCCATTTCTTGCTTTATCTACATTGTATACATATACACCTACAATTGACTGCGTATAAAGTAATAATATTTCGTTGGCATTGTTAAAACTTTAATTGGAAAAGTCTGAAGACGATTCTAAATTTATAAAATAAACTTTAATGTCATCAGTGTAAACAAGACATGGTTTTATTTTACTTGGAAATGGATTTTTATTTTCATTTATCTTTGAAAGATTATCAAAAAAAAGCAAATAGATATAAAAGTAAGGGAAATAAACTGGTTAATAGGGAGAAACTCAAATCTCTCATTAGACAATAAGATCCTGATTTACAAAGCAGTTATAAAGCCAATTTGGACTTTTGGAATAGAATTGTGGAGATCTGCAAGCAAATCCAACCCAGCTGTGACACAAAGAAGTCGTACGTGGTACGTGTCAAATCACACTCTTTACGTAGACCTTAAGATACCATATATACAAGTTGTAATCCATGAATGGAGTGTCAAACACCATGGCAAATTGAAATTTCACACTAACCCGTTACTGGAACATCTACTAATACATGAGGGCAACAGAAGACTAAAAAGGAGCTGACCAATAGTAACGTCGCTGGACGTCATCCTCATCATATCACTCTCAGTGCATCCTTAAGTAATAATATTAGCCTATAAAGTGTATTACACTTTTATTGCTCTGCTTTAAAGGAAGTCCAATTTATGTACCAACAAAAGTAGTGACGCTATTAGTAGTCATGTTTAGGAAATAGTTTTTCATGCCGTCGCGAGAACGACAAGAGATTTAAATCACTATGTAAAGCATTATTTTCATTTTATGGGAGGTCATCTTTTCGGAACTTGAGGGGACCCTAACGAGTATTTTTAGTCTATATGCCGATCGAAAACACATCTTGGAATCCTTTGTCTGCAGAATGGCGCTGAAATTCCTACGCTCCCCGGAAGTTCCACGTGGAAGATTTTGTTCTAGAATAATTACGTTTGGTGAGAGTTTTTGCAGCCGGGGGAAAGTTAGTCAGCCAAAACCTTTGAAGGGGAACTCACGCTGTTTTGAGCCGGAGTTTTTTGGCAGCGGCTCCGCTATATTAAGATACAGTATCACTTTTTCTCGCCTGGTGGCAGAATAATCTTCTCAACATTTCGTCGGATTCAAAAAACATATTAGCAGAGTGTTGCGCTTTGTTAAAGACATTAAAGAACACTTGAAACTTCCCGTTTCCTGAAGAAAGTCAATTGCTGTGACGCAATCGTTCCAATCGCGATCCAGCCTTCAGGGGTGCGATTCTTGACCGCGATAGAATAGAGCCTTCCCCCAACGGAGTCAGGGAGCGTTCCTCGATTATGTTCTATTGGTATTCGATTAGGTACATTGAACGGCATTCTTGAATTAAAAGGAGGGAGTAAAATAGTAGGGAATGCGTGGCAGCATTGCCAAATGTTGCAGCAAATTTAAGCCAATCACAGGCCTGGAATTTTTGACAACGTACAGCAGAATCTGTTTGACAGTTTGACGTATAAATTAATTATTTACATCTTGTGATTCGTGTGTGTTAAATTTTTCATTATTAAAATTATAGAGAATAGAATATATCATTATTTTAATAAATTACTATTATTAAATATGGAAATATTAAAAAAACCTAAAAGTAATCCCATTACTTCCAAACAAAAAGATTATTTAGTGGAATATATATCTGCAAGAAGAGAAATGTACACGGGAAAACTAACACCAAGTTATACCAAAGAAAAAATGCAGCAACAGTGGAAAGAGTTAACTAATATCCCCAATAGTGTACCGGATGGTCCTGCGAAAGAGTGGAAGCAGTGGCGAAAAGTAGGTGTAATAAATAATTTTCTCTGCGACTATTAAATAATACGCTCATTCTTTAATTTATATTACAGACTTGGGTGGATTTAAAGAAAAACACGAAAGCAAAGTATGTTGAGAGCAAAAAATACACTAGAGTGACCGGTGGAGGTCCACCGCAACCCTCTACTGATATGGACGAGAAACTGCTAAGCATTATCACTCCAGTAGCTATAAGTGGGAACCCAAATATTACAGAGTCTGAGGTTATTTTCGATTTTGATGACGCAGATATTAATGAAACCTTGGGCAAATCATTGGAGGCTGGAAAATCTAGTGCCTCCGAGACCATTTTCAACATTGAAGATGTTATTGTGGCTTCTGTAAGTAAGAAATACCTATATAAGCAATAATAAAATTTGTCATAATCTAGGATTCTTGTGATAAGTAATTTTGTTAAAAAATAGGCATTATATATGTATTTAATATTAATACATATGTATTTTTGTTACAGAAAGAAGAAAAACACAAAGAAAAGGAAAATAATCCTCATGATCATGATTCAGGCACTTCTTTTTTAAAACGTAAACAACCCGTAGCCTCATCGACCCCAACAAAAAAGAAAAGATTAACAAAAACTATGAGGTTGCAAGAAGCTTTACAGAGCAATGCAAAGTTTTTGAAATTGAATGAGGAAAATATTATGTCAGAAACAAAATTTAGAGAGCAGCAGATAGAAATTATGCTCATAAATTCAAAAAACAAAGAGGCATATTACGAAAGAAAATTGGCCATTCTACAGAGTATTGCCAATTCTGCTAATCAAATGAGTGAGGCAATTTCGCAAATTGTTTAGTTTTCACTTAGTTTAAATACATTTTTTCTGTACTTATTACTTTGCAATATACAAAACCAAATAATTAATGTACAACTAATGAAGGAAAAAAATATTCTTATTAAAGGCTTAATGTAGGTATTTTTTTTGTTATAATAGGTACCTCTAATTAATATAAAATGTAGTGTTAATTGTTTTTTTTTAATAAATAAAACACCAAGATTAAAATAAAACAACTATTTTAATTTTATACAGGTTGAGTCTAAAAGAATTAAAGAAAATGATTGTTAATAATTATTTGTTGTTGCAATTGTCTGGCAGCTGCTAAATCAGGATTCACCCTACCAATATCTTCCTGGCCGTTGCCAATAACGTATATTCCATAATCAATATTATCCATTACAATTGGTTTTGGTTCTGGTACATTATTTGCGATACACATATTGTGTAACACAACACAACTTTTTATAATTTTTCCAGCCATTGTAGGGGAATAGTGGAGAATCCTATGTTTAAGCAAGCATCTGAATCTATTTTTGAGCACCCCATTGCAGTGTTCTATAATACTTCGTATGCTGCAAAATCTATTGTTAAACCTCTCTTGTGCCCCTGGAGTGGGATTTGGTATGGGTGTTAATAACCAAGGTCTTGTGGGGTAGCCTAAAACATTTTTTTTATGTAATTTAAAGCCAGTTTTTTTTAATAACATGTTTTATACTAACTTAAATACCATACCTGAGTCTCCCGCCAAAAAAAATACATTTCTGGGATCCCTTCGGTAAATTTGCTCCATTACTCTGGATACTTCTGAATGTCGCCAGATATTTGAATCGTGGGAACTGCCTGGGAATTGTGCATTTACATTTATTATTTTAAGATTACTGTCACAGATCTGAAAAATTAGGTTGTTTGAAAATAATTATATAAAAAACAATTAAGGTATAACATAAATGCATAATTCAATATCACCTAAACTTACAAGCTGTACATTTAAGGAGTGATAATTCTTCCGGTTGACATACACATGTTCTGGAAATTCTTCATCGTTAACTGGCGGAGCAATGATTCCAACATGAGTGCAATCAATACACCCAACAATTCCAGGAAACTGGTACTTTTCAAAAAATCTAAAAAACCGACGTTTTACCAAACTGAAACTTATAAATAGGTACCTACAGCTATGAACATACTGAGTTCGAAGAGCCTGCATTTCTCGTAAATTTCTAGGAAAACTAACCCAATTGTTAAAAATTGCAGGTTGATTAATTGCGTTGCACACTTCCTTTATGCATCTACTCATAGATGCTTGGCTTATGGCAACGTAATGGTTGGAACCTGTGATTTCTTGGTAACTTCCATACCCAAAAAAACGCAGAGTTGAGAGAACCTAAAAATAAAAAAATGTTTAATTACCTAGTAATAACTGATTAATGAAGTAATAAATAACTACATTTTCGCTTAGGTACTTACCTTTGTTTGCACAGTTAGGGCAGATATTCTTGTTTGTTCCTGAATGTAGGGTGTAACCATTTCTATCAGCTCCTCACATACTGGCTTGGTTAACCGAAATAGTTTAACAAATTTTTCATCTGAAATTGGAAATGGATTTCTTTGAGGTAAAACTTCGCGTTGAATTTCTAATTGTTCTATGGCATCATCAACATTGCGAATAATTTCATCCCATAAAACGAATTGATTCAAATCCATTTCTTGATATTAAGGGTTTAATGAATGAGTATAAAATAAAAAATAACAGTTAAACTTCACCGAAAAATAAAACAAATAGGAATAAACGAATTTATTTTAGAACATTTTAGAACAACTGAACAACATATAAATTGGTTTTGGTTAGGTTCATAAACAAAACAATGAGTATTACGCTTGCGCGGCAATAACTCCCCAGTCTGTTCCTATCAAAATACCCAGTAGAGGGATCAGGGATCGGTCGTTCTATTGTTTTTCGATAGAAGACCGTTCAAGAATACGGATTCTTTGTTTTTAATAGAGACACGCCCACTTTCTCTCGGTTGTTCTACTCCCTAGCTTTCAAGAATCGGTACCCAGGGGCGTGTCTGCGATGTTTTTCTGCTTCTCAAGGACCTAGGAACACCCCAAATTGTGCCTCTCTCTCTACTCCCTACCTGAAGAAAACTAAGTTAAACTTACCAATGTACTATACAGTGAATGTTTTCCCCTGTTTACCAGTGCTTCGTTGGTAAATAAGTAACAGAACAGCTTAATTTCCTTGTCATATTAAAAGTGAGGCAACTTTCCGTTGCCCATCGCTTCATTACTTGTTAAGGTTAAAGGGTATATAATTTGTATACTCGAACATCGCTGGCTGCGTAGTTCTGTTTGTTTACTAAAGTAAATATCGTATCCCAGTGGCGGGGAGCTCTTTGGTTTGAACGTCCCAACACTCATTTGTTTAGCCCGTAGTTGTTTTTTTCCTGGCTGGTCTAAATTGTACTATTTGTGTACTATATTGTACTCAATAGATTTGGATGCAGTTAAAATGTAGTACGATCTTTTATTCCGGTGTATTTTATTGTGTGCATGAACTTTGTAAGCATTATGCAGGAGGAGGCACTATAAAGGTGCGTTCGATTCCCGTAAGCTGCTGGTTTCTCGGCTATACCACGAGAACCTGCATTCAGCTGTAAACTAGAGGGCGGCGCTCATTCATTTCTGCTTACCCTGAATACAACTACGTTAGATTTCCTTCCCTTAAGCGTTTCTTGTGAACCACTCCCTACTTCGCTGAGCTAAGTCGAAGGCACTTCCATCTTTCCTACTGCGGTCCGACGAAAAAGCTCGTTTGACCCGTAACAAAGCGTTCAATAGTTAGGGGTGATGCTGAACTTCTATCAGCAACACCCCCTACCAACGGATGGTCCAATTAGGCCCAAGGTCACTTCACATCCAAAATTTTTAAGTGACATATAGTCTTTGGTCTTCTTTCTGTATATTATGAAGGCGTTTATTACAGTGGTATCTAGGAAATACCAGAATAGACGGTGGTACCACTTTCTGCTCTTACCGTCTATTGCACAATATGTTTTTAACATATTAACCTTATCTACACATCCCATGTTCTTCCTATACTGTGAAACAATTGCAGGACACTTTACTTCCGTCGTAGATCCATCTCTTTCTCTCTTTTTTATTACTTGATTACTCCATGGGCGACTGAATTGTGGACAATAATTGGACTGTTCTTTTATCTTTCTATCTAATGCAGCTCAGTTGCTCATCCATTGCGAACCAATCCCACTCTCCACGTTTTAAATGTTTTTCTGGGATTCAGTTTTTAGGCAAATTTTGTCGATTCGTTCGCACTGTCCCGCAAGAATAAATTAAATTTTGCTGTGGAGTATGCATCCGATTTGTGGTAGTGAAGAAGTTGTCAAAATATATATGATAGCCCTTGTTTTCGAGTCCTTGAGACATATCCAGTACCACTCTTTCTCCTAAAGAAACTTCCACTTCTGCCTCTGGCTTTCCGGTGTGACCATACTCTCGTCAATCGCCTGCTCTTTAGTTGGATGGTAAAAATGTTGGTAGTTTTGTTTTAGTTTGTCGATATAGGAGCATATCTTACACAACTTGTCAAACCCTTCCTCGCTTTTTGTCGGCAATCGTTGGTTATTATTTAGGCGTAAATTGAACAACAACGAGCCAAAATGATTGAGCGACATTTTTGAAGAAATAGATGAATCCCGTAGTTCTGGTCGCGAAGACCAGTAGTTTCTATACGAGGGTGAATTTTTTATTACCATTAGTAAATTTATCGCTAAGAAAACTTTAATTTCTATGGCTGATGTTGGAATAAACTTTTTGCCATTTGGGTTGCAACAAACTAGTTTGTTCAACAATGTGTTCGATAAGGGGAAAGTCAAACGGTAATAGAAGAAACTCAGTTGGCGTCTTCAGAGCATTCGAAACTTTATGGCTAGGACCCACTTCTTCGATAAAGTTAATCAATTTTAGTACAAAGTCATTTTTCTTCCACGGTACAAGTTGACTAAGAGGTATGTCATCCTCCGGATTACTGGTGGAATTTTCTGGCTCCTTACCACCGCTTTCCTAGTCAGAGAAAGCAGCTCTTCCAAGGGTTCGGCCTCCAAAATTTCTTCGTCGCCGCTGTCGCTTTCTAAAGCTGATTCTCCATCACTTGGATACTATCCAGTAATTTGTAAGCATCATCAGAAGTCATATCTTTCATATTGATGAAAGTTGCAATAATAAATATTTTGGCACCAAGTTGCACACTGAAACCACAACAATAATTTTCTAAAATTAGCGTGAAACAGAAATCTTAGACATTTATTGCATACTACTGTTGCCAATCAATGCATAATAATATAATACAACGGAAAGTACAAAAAATACAAAAAACAACTCACCTGAAATTACTTTTTTGAAACTGTTTACCCACTATAACTGATTTTCATGCACAAAATGTCAAATTTGTAATTGAGAAATTTGTACACCTAAGATAGAAACCAGTAAAGCTACGGTTCTGGCACTGACGCATAGATGGCGCCTTAATATAAGCATTGGCAATGGGATTTCGCTATGACAGCAATGTGAAGTCAGGAAACAATTTTTGAAGTGGTGGTTTCACAGTGAAATCACTTCAAAGATCAAAAAAATCAAAAAAAGTTTTACAGTTTTCAGTATTAAAAAATTTAAGGTTATGCAACCCAAATGGCAAAAGTTTTTAAAATATAGGCTAATTGTCTCCACTGAATACACGTTACATAAGAGAGAACATAAACTTCAATTGTTTTTATCACACATTGCTAGAAGCGTATTAACGCCTGCTCGAATATTGGCACTTTCAATTGAATACATTTTGGTAAATATCTCCGTTATTTATCGACCGATTTTGAAAATCTTTTTTTTTTATTGTATTCAGCATAAAGAAAGCTATCAGATGAGGTATCAGAAGGGGTACTTTGCTATTAGAAATTTTAAAGTTGGAGTTGCTAGGGCTTAGGGGTTGAGGGGTGGGGGGTTGAAAATTACATCTCTAAATGACAATTTAAAAATAAAAATCACGTGTCCGAGCATTTTTATGAAATATTTTTCTCAACGATTTTATAGAATTTATCCGTTCCTTTTGGGAAGCACTGTATTTTTGACATATATTCAAAGGAATCCCCATTTATTTTAATACACTTAATGCTAGGCTAAAGTCGGCCGTGGGCTACATGTTACTGTGTTAGACTACTACGCTGAAGGTCCTGTGTTCAATTTCCAGTATCGGAACATCGGATTTTTAACGGCCGTTCTCCCTCGCAAGGCAATAATAGCGAGGTATTAAGCCTAGTAAATCTTCTCTGAAATAAAAGTGTGTACACTTCTCGTGGTTCGAAACCCACGTTAAGCTGTAGGTCCTCAATGTCTGTGGCACTTAAACACGCAACACAGGCATAGGAGGAAAGATCGCTACGTCTTGTAAGAAAGAAAGCATTCCAAGATTGCTAAATTCTAAGAGTTCTTGAAAACAGTTCACAAAGGAGTTCGAAGAAACTACTTTCAATTCGGCGGTTACATATTTTTAAATATTCTTTACATTCTGAAATCGTTTCGTCTTGAGAACAGAAAAAAGTCTGCTGGCTCCAAGTCATTTGAATAGTTTGGATGATAGATCTCAACAACCTCGTGTATCAAGAGAAATTACTTTACAATCAGTGCAGAATGGACAGGTGCAACGAAAACTAACTATTAGTATTTTCTCGAAATTGTGGTGATACTAGAGAAATGTGCTGCGACAAAATCTTCGAGGTGTGTATGTAAAATGCACTATTTTCTGGTTGTGCTTCAACCATACAAATATTTAATAAATCACACCCTGTTTATCGGAAAAGGTAATCAGCACAATTTTGAAAGTTGATTTTTCCAAACGAATTTTTTTAAACCCTGACGTATCGTCGCGAGATTGTATGGAAACACCTGTAACTCATCACCAGTGCCAGTAAAATTAAGAAAATTGGAATTGCAACATGTAACTCTTCTCCATTTTTGCGTATTCGTAAAAGCGTGCGGCAACATTGGATTGTTTCCTAAGTGTTCATATAAAATTTGAAGAATCGTCTCTTTACTAATGTTCAACTCATCTGCCATCATTCAAAGGGTCATTTAGTGATCTTTTCTACATTATTACGATCTCTTGCGGACACCGTCACCTTTAACATCCTCACATCCATCTTTCAAAAGTTTAAAGAAACCATTCAAACATACTAGGACGATTTAAAGTCAATCAAGACAAGACAATCAATTGTACATGGTTTTCAACATTTTATAAGTTTTACTTGATGTTTTCCCTAATTTACAGTAAAATATAATATTCACTCGTTACTCCATGACGACTGACACACGCACGAGCGTAACAGCTGCTTGATTTTCACTTGATCACCCTTTATTGATAAAATTATGAACTATTGCATGCTGCTACTTTACTTTTGGTTTAATTCCACGTGACTCCAGTGCTGCAGCGTTAATACAAGAATTAACTTGCGAAACCACATCATCTAGTATATAACGCTTTCAGACAATAATGCCTGCAGACTATTCCAAGAGAATAAGATATTCTGAATGGTACGATGGCAATTTCCCGATTTATTCGCTTTAAAACAGCTGTTTCGATCCAGCAAAACTGTAAAGTGATATTCTAATCTAAATTAATAATACAAACTTATTAATCAACTTACCAAGGACAATAAAGGCCCACATAGCACAAAAACACGATTGGTAATTATATATAATTAACCTAACAATCGAAATGACGAACACAAAATGCGCCAACACACATGTCAATCACAGATAACTGACAAATGAACATAAACAATACTTTGTCTTGCGTAAATAAGTATTTTTATCTCATATGCACACCACGATTTTGATAGAAATTAATTATTTATTAGCGGTAACTTTCGTGAGTTAAATTTGTTTACAGCAACGAACACTTTAGATAATCAAAAATGTATTTTAAGCCATGAATTACAAATTAAGGTGGTTCGAACATGGAAAGCGACATTTTTAATAATCGTTAGGAAAATTTTGCTTTTTGAATTGTAAAATTCAAGCAAGTGAGAACAAGTATATTTTAAAGGACGAGATATGCATCGAGTGTCTTACAATATTTTCCGAATAGAATTTGCTGTATTTGAATTCACGAGGTCTCTTATATTTGCTGATATTTCGAATTGTTTATTACTTTTATGGGCCGCATGTTCGTTGAACTGACTACCTGATAGTTATCAAGCGTTTTATGGCTAGTTATTTAGTCGATATTACAACTTATCATACTCACGATATAGTTGCAATCGGCACTTCTAAGTGTTATTGGGTTATTATTGTTAATTATGTATTTCAAAATCGGAATTCTGTTAACAAATAAATAAGATGTAAGTGACGTACTTTGTAACTATGCGAAACTGTTCAGTAATCACATTTACATTTTCAGTATTTCAGTACCTATTACTGCTAAGAAGGTTCGAATATACCCAATTAGATTAATTCATTTTCAATTATTATATATAATTCAGACCTACTAGGCTTATTTGGAAATCATAGGCCGGTCGACCGTAAATCAAAAATTTTAAATTGAAAAAATGTATTATGCTTACCTTTTAGATACACTTCTAAACTATTTCTCTACCTAGTCATCAATATAAACACTTATTATATTTTGGTACAAGTTTCTGTATACCTTAGTGATAGGTTGCCACCTCTGACTAAAACCAATTTGAAACTGTCGTTTTAAGATTGTCGTAGTCGAGAAAACGGTCGCAGGTTCTTAGACAGTTCTTAAGATGGTGCCACATTAGAGATGGTTAAAAAAACTCCCAATTGAATTGCTCAATGAGTTGCACAGTGAGTGCTGCCGTGTGCAGTCTGGTATTATAGTGCCATAGCACCACTCTGGAGCTCAGGAATCCTTGTCCTTATCAACTTTCTTAAGTTTTCACCTTACACGTCTGCATTATTTGTTGTACTACCTACCCGGAAATCAACCAACAATACGCCTTTCCTGTCCCAAACAAACAGTAGCCGTAAGCTTCCGATTCTCGAAAGTTTGCTTGACCTTTTTGGTTTTAGGGAAATTCGTATGCTTCCACTGCATTGATTATTGCTTGGTTTCAACATTTTATCCACAAAATCAAAGCCTCGTCGCCAGTCACAAGGTGATTTAGGTACTAATCTCCATCATTTTCGTAGCAATGCAGGAAAATCCGTCAAGAAACCATTTGCTGGCTTTTGTGTTTGTGGTATTACACCTAAGTGAAATTTGAAGATAATTTGTGGCCATTTCCGAAATCGTGGATGCCGAATTTTCTTGTTCCCATTTTCCATTAGATCATCATTCACAACAGAAAGTCTCTCATTTCGTGCCTCATCATGCACGTTTGTTGAACCATATTTGAAATTCCTACACCAATGTCTGACCTTTCCTTTGCTCATGATGCCTGGACGCTATAAACCTCGCATATTTGTAACTTTCGGCAACGTTTTCGTTGTTTGTACAGAGAAAATTTACCACAGCGCGCACTTCCTACTTGGCGGGGTTTTCAATCATAGTGTGCACTTTAACACTTTATTGTACAGCCGAATACAATGACAGAATCACAATAAAGTGACGTAGCTTATCAATCACTAAGGCACAATGCACCAAGCTGACGGCGACCCTCATTTAGCAGGAGTATTTAAACGGCCTTTAGTTTCCAAATAAGCCTTGTATATTGTACAGCGAAGTTTTCCTATTTGAATAAAGAACTATAGCGTTCCGACACTTACAAACACATGCGAATGTGCGCCCTATGTAATAGACCCGTTCATATCTGGGTTCCATTAATGCAATAAAAATGTTAATATACTAGACACGCAATTAATATATACAGTGCGGTCGTAAAATGTCCTCCCCCCCTACTAACTTTTGAACGACTTGATATTTATTCACAAAATATTGTGTGCTTTAATGGGAGGCTAAATACTACTTTTTAGCCCATATTTAAATTTTATAACTTTCAAAATGGCTAGGCACCATCTTGAACTATTTTTTAAATATCAATGAGGGTCGAGTGACACCTCATTTAAAAAGTATTTTTATTCTGCGTCTGATCCTTGAGTTTCATAAAAAAATATTGATCCAGAATAAAATGACGATGATTGAAAATAACAAGTTTATGGAAAAAAGAAGGCACCCGGAAAATTTTGCTATTTGCGGATATGTTATTAGCCTCGTCGAAAACACCAACTTTTCCTTATGGCACTTTTTCGTAGCTCGTACCGTTCGGCCGCCAGGAACGTCCAAAGTCGAAACACGAATCGACGTCCAACACGTGCCTACGTCATCGCAGCGGGTCGGTCACGAGCTCAATCTGTTCGCATAAGTACGGCGCATCGACGGCCAGCGAAGGCGGTTCTAACAACCCAGAAAGGGGCGCGGGGGATGCCGAAACGTCGAAAACAAAACGTAAAAATCTGCATAAAAACTTAGCCGGCGAACCCCCGCTCGCCCTTCGCGGATGTTAGAACCGGCCGTCGATGATTTAACTCTGGACCGACCCGCTGCAATGAGGTGGACACGTACTGGACGTGCTGGATTCGTGATTCGAATTTGGACGCCCCTGGCGGTTGAACGGTACAAGCTACGGGAAAGTGCCATAAGGAAAAGTTGTTGTACTCGGCGAGCCCAACGACATATCCAGACCGCAAAACGCAAAATTTTCCGGGTGCCGTTTTCTTCCATAAACTTATTATATTCAATAATCAGTCATTCTTTCTGGTTTAATATTTTTATGAGACCAAAGATCAGTCGCAGAATTAAAATACCTTTCATATGAGGTGTCACTCGACCCCCATTGCCATGTAAAAAATAGTTCCAAGAAGGCGCCTAGTCGCGATTTTGCAAGTTAAAAAATTTATATATGGGCTAAAAAGTAGTATTTAGCCTCCCATTAAGCACCCAAAATTTTGTGAAGCAATATCAAGTCGTTCAAAAGTTAGTAGGAGGGGAGGACATTTTACGACCGCACTGCATATAACCTTATTATTTGAATAGTAAGAGATATATTCCGCTATGGTGGAAACAAGCTTATTATTTTATGTTTACTAACTGGAATATCGTTTGCAGTTATATTGTTTGAAGAGACCTCGGTAGAGCAGTGCCAATACGCGCTGTTACTCGAGGTCACAGTGAAATGGAGTTCGATCGGCCGCGTGGTCGAACCGCAGCTGAGTCCACCGTATTTCACTTAGTTAAGTTTGGGGCGCATGTTGCATGAATGTTTAATATGTAAGGGACACCCGCACCCCCCTGAAGTAATGCGAAGTTCCGGGGGGTGGGGGGTAGTATGATTAAATGAAAAATGTTATATTGTTAGTACAGTGTAGTAACTTACTGCTTATCGTTATATTGTTTCTTGTTTGTTTCGGTGTCACTATGTACTTAATATATGGAAAATACCTACTGATTGGTACCTTTTCGTATTAATAATTGAAACATATTATACATTTCAGGGTATAATAGTTCGCATAGTCTTATCAGTTATCTCTGAATAATTTGCCAAATACTTTCTACAAAAGAAATTGGGTGCTACAGCATAATTAAACCCTTTCTTTAGTACAGATGTCGTTTGCTTATCTAGCAGCATGTTGCTAAGGTTTACTATCACCTTGTGATTAGGTAATTCGTTCAGGGCGGTTTCGGAACTAACCGTCCGTATTTACCAGTTTGACGGTTTCTTGTTCTAATGTACTTTGAGCCTGCTTACACGATATTGTGTCAATGACGTACATGTTACACGTAAACCAGATGGCAGCTTGGGGCACGCAGTTTACAGAAAGAAAACACATACAGACAGGTATTTAAATGCAATTTCGCATCATCACCCGATGCAGAAAGCAACTGTGGTAAAAACTCTAACAACCAGAGCAGAACCCCTACAACAAGAGAAAACTCATCTCTTGATGTCGTTACATCAAAATGGTTATACAGCTACAGAAATTCAGAGAGCAATCCGGAATGCGGAACAGCCCAAGGCTAAGAAGAAAGTGGAACCTCGGAAGGCTTCGCTTTTCTACCTTACAGTAAAGGCACGACTGATAAGATTGGGCATGTTCTTAGAAGGTACAGCATGAAGATAGTCTTTAGGACTAATGAAACTTTGGGAAACGGTTTCAAATCCGTAAAGGATCATATATCAAATTTAAAATCAGCTGGGATCTACAATATCCCTTGCTCCTGTGGCTCAAACTACATCGGACAAACTGGTCGTTCCATTGTGTTAAGATTGCGAGAGCACAAAGGTGATTACAAACATAACGCATCACAAAATCTGCGGTGGCTGAACATACTGGTTTAACTTTGACAATGCTCGGGTACTCGCCAGAATACCTCATTACTTCCCTCGTATCATACGTGAAGCAATTGAAATTGAAAAATATCCTAACACCGTAAACAGGAAGGGCGGTTTTAGACTCAGTAAATCTCGGACTCCAGTAGTATACCCTCTAAGGACTCTAAAGCATCATCGATTCCACGATCACGCTCCACCGGATCCGTCTTTGCCCAACGGTGACAGCCAACCAGAACTCCGTCGTTCTGCCTGACTGGCTCAAAAAGGTTTAAATACCTCCGCTTCCCGGATTTGAGTTCAGTGTTATATTCACTCTGAAGATGCAAGCTGCAATGTCTTGCGAAAAGTTAGTTTGTATGGGTTCACAAACAGCTAACAGGCATAAGCTGATTAAGTATTATTATCCTGGCAAACAATATACATCAAGACCAACACGGTCCTGTTTAGACAGGCACGGCCTACGAACAAATATTGCTCAAAGTTCTAAAGCAAATGCTTGTAAAGGCAAACAAGCTACAGGTTGGGCCTTACCTGATAATGCTGGGCGTAGTTCCCAAATGACGACGCAGTCTAAGCCGAAAGTAAATTGTAACATTGACTGTTGGAGAAACCGCGAAAGCCTCAAAGAATATATAACATTTGTTTGAGTTTTTGTAAATGTTAATATTGTTATTGTTGTTGTTAGAATATGTATGCCAACACCAAAATGGCAGATATTCATTTCATGTAAGGCCAATGGTAATTCTTATGAGGCACGTCGCTTGTATGCCGAAGAATTTCCGAACCGGGCACTTCCGTGTTACAAATTTTTTACACGTTGGCGCATTTGAGAAACGGTGGTGGTCGGCCAAAATCAGTTTCTATTCCTGAAGCGGAACTTAACATTTTAAGGAGAATTAAATAAAATCCAGGTAGCAGTACTAGAAGACTTTCTGCCGAAACAAATATTAATGCTTCCCTAATTTGGAGAATGTTACGTGAGGAGCAATTATACCCATGCCATATTCAAAGCGTACAAGCTCTTATTGTGCCTGATTATGCTCCACGTCTGGTGTTTTGTTGATCGGCACTGACAAGTGTTGCGGAAAACGCAAATTTTGTTAATGAAGTTTTATTTACTGATGGAGCTAGTTTTACAAGAAATGGCGTTTTTAATTTTCACAACAGCCATGTTTGATCAGATGAAAACCCTCATGCTATTATTGAATCGAATTATCAACAACGATTTTCAATTAACGTTTGGCTTGGTGTTTTTGGAAACCATATGATAGGACCTTTTTTACTTCCTAACCGTTTGACTGGCCAATTGTATCTTGACTTTTTGCGTAATGACTTGCCACTATTGTTAGAAGATATACCTCTCATTCATAGAATGCATAGGTGGTTGATGCACGATGGGGCTGCTGCACATGTTTCAATCATGGTCAGAAAATTCCTAAACGAAAATTACAACGGCAGGTGGATAGGGCGAGGGGGTCCAGTTGTGTGGCCACCTAAATCGTCTGACCTCAATCCGCTCGACTTTTGTATTTGGGGGTATTTAAAGTCGTTAGTTTATTCAAGCCCTGTGAATAATTTAAACGAATAGAACATGAATACCAGACTGTTCTTATCCATCCGGGAATCTTTGAAATAATTAATGCGGCGTTCAATTTTACGGAGATGCGAAGGATGTGTGCAAATGGAAGGAGGACATGTAGAACATCTACTTTAATTATTTGTAATTAAAATGTTTTATTGACACGGCTATTTGTTTCAATGGGCGGGGAACTTATTGAAATAACAAGCAATATTTATGTTCTTAAAAAAACTCCATATCTCGAAAACGGTTGATTTTCTAACCCATGTTTGTTAAGACTTTTTTGTTTGTATTGATGAGATCTACAGGTGGGTTAATATCCGAACGTATTTTTTAAACATCCTGTATAACGCTAAAGGTAATTTATTAGCTATGATAATACTCACTAAATGTCGTTTTCCCTACAACTGGTTTTAAGCAAAAAAGCTGCTATGAACATTTTAGAGATTACTTTATTAAAAAAAAACTATTTGTTTTGTAAACAAGCGGCGTTGTTATTGTCAGGGCTGCATAAATATTTGCGAAAATTCCTATACATTTTAAAATACATGAGAATAGTTTAGTAACCAAAAAAATGTCATTTGACTCCACTAACTTTGCTTCGCATTTGAGCCTCGGTGATGTAAACAATTTTCGAACCAAATTGCAAACCTACCGTTGAGGTTGATATTGAATGCTTGCGGATTGGATAACATAACTTGTAGACGCATAGTGTAAGAGTAGAAATGGCCCCACTATACCCTAATTAACATTGAATATTCCATTCGGAGCGAATCTGACGGTGCAGCTGCAGTAAAAAGCAATCTAAATATTTATGTATGCATTATAATTAAAGAAACGCATATAAAACTTGTTATACACTCGTAGAAATTTTAATTTTAATTTTAATTAAATAAGCGTTACATTTTAATTTCACTCTTGCTGCAGCCATTGTTTTCCAGTGCACCCAGCTGCTACCAATCTTTTGCATATAAGACATAAGTGTGTTTGTATTTGTAGCGTAAAAATTCTACAGATCGGTAAGAGTCCAACAAATCTGGCATTATATTTATTTCACGTAAATTAATTATTAATGCTGGTGATTGCAGTACAGTAGCGATTACTCGCATAGTTTAACGTATCCTTGGCACACGTAACAATATTTGCTCTATTATGTCTGCTACCGTTGCGTAATTTAACATTCATGTATTGTTATTATTATTATATTTATTGTGGAGAAAGCATAAGCACATTCAAGCTTGCAACGATTCTATACTTACTTATGTGTACCTATATCGTATGTAAGTGATGTTCTAGAACAGTGCTGTGAATACAGTGTATGTCAGGTTATGAAGTAACAATAAATTAATTATAGAAAACATTAGAATCGACTGGTTATAACGAAATGAACTACAGACAATGTGGTAAGTACCCACAAAACGCTAAATTTTCAAGACTTTTATAGTGTCCCATAAGTTGAGATAAAACATCTCGTAGCGTTGTTCAGCGGTGCGTAATGAACACAACACAACTAAAATATTTAGGACACACAAGCTTTGTGAAATTCGAATACTGCGTATCTTT